>CANJKZ010000874.1:0-275000 GCA_947471745.1 Closterium sp. Naga37s-1
GTGGGTGATTTCACTTGCAACCTGATTGCAGGAAATTCTGCACAGAATAACCCAGACTGCTGCCAGAACAATGCTCCAAAACCATAGCAAACCTTGGGCCAATGAGTTGATTTTCATAGGGTTAGTCTTCAATAGGTTGTGATTAGAGTCCCCTATGGAAATCAGATCATTTGACCAAGGTAAGAGTGGGATTGCACTTGCAACCTGATTACAGGCAATTCTGCAGAGAATAACCCAGACAGCAGCAAAACATGCTCAAAACCATAGCAAACCTTGCCAAATGAGCTTGATTTTTCATAGGGTTAGTCTGGAATAGGTGTGATTATGTTCCATATGCCAAAAAAATACGATAATTTGCCCAAGTAGAAGTGGTGATTGCACTTGCAACCTGATTGCAGCAATTCTGCCGAGAATAACCCAGACGCAGCAGAACAAGCTCCAAAACCATAGCAACCTTGCCAAATGAGTTGATTTTCATAGGGTAGTCTTGGAATAGGTGTGATTAGGGTCCCCTATGAAATCAGATCATTTGCCCAAGTAGAAGTGGGTGATTTCACTTGCAACCTGATTGCAGGCAATTCTGCAGAGAATAACCCAGACAGCATGCAGAACAATGCTCCAAAACCATAGCAAACCTTGGCAAATGAGTTGATTTTCATAGGGTAGTCTGGAATAGGTGTGATTAGGGTCCCCTATGAAAATCAGATCATTTGCCCAAGTAGAAGTGGGTGATTTCACTTGCAACCTGATTGCAGGCAATTCTGCACAGAATAACCCAGACTGCTGCAGAACAATGCTCCAAAACCATAGCAAACCTTGGGCAAATGAGTTGATTTTCATAGGGTAGTCTGGAATAGGTGTGATTAGGTCCCCTATGAAATCAGATCATTTGCCCAAGTAGAAGTGGGTGATTTCACTTGCAACCTGATTGCAGGCAATTCTGCAGCAGAATAACCCAGACAGCAGCAGAACAATGCTCCAAAACCATAGCAAACCTTGGGCAAATGAGTTGATTTTCATAGGGTAGTCTGGAATAGGTGTGATTAGGGTCCCCCTATGAAAATCAGATCATTTGCCCAAGTAGAAGTGGGTGATTTCACTTGCAACCTGATTGCAGGCAATTCTGCACAGAATAACCCAGACTGCTGCAGAACAATGCTCCAAAACCATAGCAAACCTTGGGCAAATGAGTTGATTTTCATAGGGTAGTCTGGAATAGGTGTGATTAGGGTCCCCTATGAAATCAGATCATTTGCCCAAGTAGAAGTGGGTGATTTCACTTGCAACCTGATTGCAGGCAATTCTGCAGAGAATAACCCAGACAGCAGCAGAACAATGCTCCAAAACCATAGCAAACCTTGGGCAAATGAGTTGATTTTCATAGGGTAGTCTGGAATAGGTGTGATTAGGGTCCCCTATGAAAATAAGATCATTTGCCCAAGTAGAAGTGGGTGATTTCACTTGCAACCTGATTGCAGGCAATTCTGCACAGAATAACCCAGACTGCTGCAGAACAATGCTCCAAAACCATAGCAAACCTTGGGCAAATGAGTTGATTTTCATAGGGTAGTCTGGAATAGGTGTGATTAGGGTCCCCTATGAAAATCAGATCATTTGCCCAAGTAGAAGTGGGTGATTTCACTTGCAACCTGATTGCAGGCAATTCTGCACAGAATAACCCAGACTGCTGCAGAACAATGCTCCAAAACCATAGCAAACCTTGGCAAATGAGTTGATTTTCATAGGGTAGTCTGGAATAGGTGTGATTAGGGTCCCCTATGAAAATCAGATCATTTGCCCAAGTAGAAGTGGGTGATTTCACTTGCAACCTGATTGCAGGCAATTCTGCAGAGAATAACCCAGACAGCAGCAGAACAATGCTCCAAAACCATAGCAAACCTTGGCAAATGAGTTGATTTTCATAGGGTAGTCTGGAATAGGTGTGATTAGGGTCCCCTATGAAAATCAGATCATTTGCCCAAGTAGAAGTGGGTGATTTCACTTGCAACCTGATTGCAGGCAATTCTGCACAGAATAACCCAGACTGCTGCAGAACAATGCTCCAAAACCATAGCAAACCTTGGGCAAATGAGTTGATTTTCATAGGGTAGTCTGGAATAGGTGTGATTAGGGTCCCCTATGAAAATCAGATCATTTGCCCAAGTAGAAGTGGGTGATTTCACTTGCAACCTGATTGCAGGCAATTCTGCACAGAATAACCCAGACTGCTGCAGAACAATGCTCCAAAACCATAGCAAACCTTGGGCAAATGAGTTGATTTTCATAGGGTAGTCTGGAATAGGTGTGATTAGGGTCCCCTATGAAATCAGATCATTTGCCCAAGTAGAAGTGGGTGATTTCACTTGCAACCTGATTGCAGGCAATTCTGCACAGAATAACCCAGACATGCATGCAGAACAATGCTCCAAAACCATAGCAAACCTTGGGCAAATGAGTTGATTTTCATAGGGTAGTCTGGAATAGGTGTGATTAGGGTCCCCTATGAAAATCAGATCATTTGCCCAAGTAGAAGTGGGTGATTTTCACTTGCAACCTGATTGCAGGCAATTCTGCAGAGAATAACCCAGACTAGCATGCAGAACAATGCTCCAAAACCATAGCAAACCTTGGGCAAATGAGTTGATTTTCATAGGGTAGTCTGGAATAGGTGTGATTAGGGTCCCCTATGAAAATCAGATCATTTGCCAAGTAGAAGTGGGTGATTTCACTTGCAACCTGATTGCAGGCAATTCTGCAGAGAATAACCCAGACAGCATGCAGAACAATGCTCCAAAACCATAGCAAACCTTGGCCAAATGAGTTGATTTTCATAGGGTAGTCTGGAATAGGTGTGATTAGGGTCCCCTATGAAAATCACGATCATTTGCCCAAGTAGAAGTGGGTGATTTCACTTGCAACCTGATTGCAGGCAATTCTGCAGAGAATAACCCAGACTAGCAGCAGAACAATGCTCCAAAACCATAGCAAACCTTGGCCAAATGAGTTGATTTCATAGGGTAGTCTGGAATAGGTGTGATTAGGGTCCCCTATGAAAATCACGATCATTTGCCCAAGTAGAAGTGGGTGATTTCACTTGCAACCTGATTGCAGGCAATTCTGCAGAGAATAACCCAGACATGCATGCAGAACAATGCTCCAAAACCATAGCAAACCTTGGGCAAATGAGTTGATTTTCATAGGGTAGTCTGGAATAGGTGTGATTAGGGTCCCCTATGAAAATCAGATCATTTGCCCAAGTAGAAGTGGGTGATTTCACTTGCAACCTGATTGCAGGCAATTCTGCACAGAATAACCCAGACTGCTGCAGAACAATGCTCCAAAACCATAGCAAACCTTGGGCAAATGAGTTGATTTTCATAGGGTAGTCTGGAATAGGTGTGATTAGGGTCCCCTATGAAAATCAGATCATTTGCCCAAGTAGAAGTGGGTGATTTCACTTGCAACCTGATTGCAGGCAATTCTGCACAGAATAACCCAGACTGCTGCAGAACAATGCTCCAAAACCATAGCAAACCTTGGGCAAATGAGTTGATTTTCATAGGGTAGTCTGGAATAGGTGTGATTAGGGTCCCCTATGAAATCAGATCATTTGCCCAAGTAGAAGTGGGTGATTTCACTTGCAACCTGATTGCAGGCAATTCTGCACAGAATAACCCAGACAGCTGCAGAACAATGCTCCAAAACCATAGCAAACCTTGGGCAAATGAGTTGATTTTCATAGGGTAGTCTGGAATAGGTGTGATTAGGGTCCCCTATGAAAATCAGATCATTTGCCCAAGTAGAAGTGGGTGATTTCACTTGCAACCTGATTGCAGGCAATTCTGCAGAGAATAACCCAGACATGCATGCAGAACAATGCTCCAAAACCATAGCAAACCTTGGGCAAATGAGTTGATTTTCATAGGGTAGTCTGGAATAGGTGTGATTAGGGTCCCCTATGAAAATCAGATCATTTGCCCAAGTAGAAGTGGGTGATTTCACTTGCAACCTGATTGCAGGCAATTCTGCACAGAATAACCCAGACTGCTGCAGAACAATGCTCCAAAACCATAGCAAACCTTGGGCAAATGAGTTGATTTTCATAGGGTAGTCTGGAATAGGTGTGATTAGGGTCCCCTATGAAAATCAGATCATTTGCCCAAGTAGAAGTGGGTGATTTCACTTGCAACCTGATTGCAGGCAATTCTGCACAGAATAACCCAGACTGCTGCAGAACAATGCTCCAAAACCATAGCAAACCTTGGGCCAAATGAGTTGATTTTCATAGGGTAGTCTGGAATAGGTGTGATTAGGAGTCCCCTATGAAAATACAGATCATTTGCCCAAGTAGAAGTGGGTGATTTCACTTGCAACCTGATTGCAGGCAATTCTGCAGAGAATAACCCAGACAGCATGCAGAACAATGCTCCAAAACCATAGCAAACCTTGGGCAAATGAGTTGATTTTCATAGGGTAGTCTGGAATAGGTGTGATTAGGGTCCCCTATGAAAATCAGATCATTTGCCCAAGTAGAAGTGGGTGATTTCACTTGCAACCTGATTGCAGGCAATTCTGCAGAGAATAACCCAGACATGCAGCAGAACAATGCTCCAAAACCATAGCAAACCTTGGCCAAATGAGTTGATTTTCATAGGGTAGTCTGGAATAGGTGTGATTAGGGTCCCCTATGAAAATCAGATCATTTGCCCAAGTAGAAGTGGGTGATTTCACTTGCAACCTGATTGCAGGCAATTCTGCACAGAATAACCCAGACTGCTGCAGAACAATGCTCCAAAACCATAGCAAACCTTGGCAAATGAGTTGATTTTCATAGGGTAGTCTGGAATAGGTGTGATTAGGGTCCCCTATGAAATCAGATCATTTGCCCAAGTAGAAGTGGGTGATTGCACTTGCAACCTGATTGCAGGCAATTCTGCAGAGAATAACCCAGACAGCTGCAGAACAATGCTCCAAAACCATAGCAAACCTTGGCCAAATGAGTTGATTTTCATAGGGTAGTCTGGAATAGGTGTGATTAGGGTCCCCTATGAAAATCAGATCATTTGCCCAAGTAGAAGTGGGTGATTTCACTTGCAACCTGATTGCAGGCAATTCTGCAGAGAATAACCCAGACAGCATGCAGAACAATGCTCCAAAACCATAGCAAACCTTGGGCAAATGAGTTGATTTTCATAGGGTAGTCTGGAATAGGTGTGATTAGGGTCCCCTATGAAAATCAGATCATTTGCCCAAGTAGAAGTGGGTGATTTCACTTGCAACCTGATTGCAGGCAATTCTGCACAGAATAACCCAGACTGCTGCAGAACAATGCTCCAAAACCATAGCAAACCTTGGGCAAATGAGTTGATTTTCATAGGGTAGTCTGGAATAGGTGTGATTAGGGTCCCCTATGAAAATACAGATCATTTGCCCAAGTAGAAGTGGGTGATTTCACTTGCAACCTGATTGCAGGCAATTCTGCAGAGAATAACCCAGACTAGCAGCAGAACAATGCTCCAAAACCATAGCAAACCTTGGCAAATGAGTTGATTTTCATAGGGTAGTCTGGAATAGGTGTGATTAGGGTCCCCTATGAAAATCAGATCATTTGCCCAAGTAGAAGTGGGTGATTTCACTTGCAACCTGATTGCAGGCAATTCTGCACAGAATAACCCAGACTGCTGCAGAACAATGCTCCAAAACCATAGCAAACCTTGGGCAAATGAGTTGATTTTCATAGGGTAGTCTGGAATAGGTGTGATTAGAGTCCCCTATGAAAATCAGATCATTTGCCCAAGTAGAAGTGGGTGATTGCACTTGCAACCTGATTGCAGACAATTCTGCAGAGAATAACCCAGACAGCAGCAGAACAATGCTCCAAAACCATAGCAAACCTTGGGCAAATGAGTTGATTTTCATAGGGTAGTCTGGAATAGGTGTGATTAGGGTCCCCTATGAAAATCAGATCATTTGCCCAAGTAGAAGTGGGTGATTTCACTTGCAACCTGATTGCAGGCAATTCTGCACAGAATAACCCAGACTGCTGCAGAACAATGCTCCAAAACCATAGCAAACCTTGGCCAAATGAGTTGATTTTCATAGGGTAGTCTGGAATAGGTGTGATTAGGGTCCCCTATGAAAATCAGATCATTTGCCCAAGTAGAAGTGGGTGATTTCACTTGCAACCTGATTGCAGGCAATTCTGCAGAGAATAACCCAGACAGCTGCAGAACAATGCTCCAAAACCATAGCAAACCTTGGGCCAAATGAGTTGATTTTCATAGGGTAGTCTGGAATAGGTGTGATTAGGGTCCCCTATGAAAATCAGATCATTTGCCCAAGTAGAAGTGGGTGATTTCACTTGCAACCTGATTGCAGGCAATTCTGCACAGAATAACCCAGACTGCTGCAGAACAATGCTCCAAAACCATAGCAAACCTTGGGCAAATGAGTTGATTTTCATAGGGTAGTCTGGAATAGGTGTGATTAGAGTCCCCTATGGAAAATCAGATCATTTGCCCAAGTAGAAGTGGGTGATTTCACTTGCAACCTGATTGCAGGCAATTCTGCACAGAATAACCCAGACTGCATGCAGAACAATGCTCCAAAACCATAGCAAACCTTGGGCAAATGAGTTGATTTTCATAGGGTAGTCTGGAATAGGTGTGATTAGGGTCCCCTATGAAATACAGATCATTTGCCCAAGTAGAAGTGGGTGATTTCACTTGCAACCTGATTGCAGGCAATTCTGCACAGAATAACCCAGACTGCTGCAGAACAATGCTCCAAAACCATAGCAAACCTTGGCCAAATGAGTTGATTTTCATAGGGTAGTCTGGAATAGGTGTGATTAGGGTCCCCTATGAAAATCACGATCATTTGCCCAAGTAGAAGTGGGTGATTTCACTTGCAACCTGATTGCAGGCAATTCTGCAGAGAATAACCCAGACTAGCTAGCAGAACAATGCTCCAAAACCATAGCAAACCTTGGGCAAATGAGTTGATTTTCATAGGGTAGTCTGGAATAGGTGTGATTAGCGTCCCCTATGAAAATCAGATCATTTGCCCAAGTAGAAGTGGGTGATTGCACTTGCAACCTGATTGCAGGCAATTCTGCAGAGAATAACCCAGACAGCAGCAGAACAATGCTCCAAAACCATAGCAAACCTTGGCCAAATGAGTTGATTTTCATAGGGTAGTCTGGAATAGGTGTGATTAGGGTCCCCTATGAAAATCAGATCATTTGCCCAAGTAGAAGTGGGTGATTTCACTTGCAACCTGATTGCAGGCAATTCTGCAGAGAATAACCCAGACTGCTGCAGAACAATGCTCCAAAACCATAGCAAACCTTGGGCAAATGAGTTGATTTTCATAGGGTAGTCTGGAATAGGTGTGATTAGGGTCCCCTATGAAAATCAGATCATTTGCCCAAGTAGAAGTGGGTGATTTCACTTGCAACCTGATTGCAGGCAATTCTGCACAGAATAACCCAGACTGCTGCAGAACAATGCTCCAAAACCATAGCAAACCTTGGGCAAATGAGTTGATTTTCATAGGGTAGTCTGGAATAGGTGTGATTAGGGTCCCCTATGAAAATCAGATCATTTGCCCAAGTAGAAGTGGGTGATTTCACTTGCAACCTGATTGCAGGCAATTCTGCACAGAATAACCCAGACTGCTGCAGAACAATGCTCCAAAACCATAGCAAACCTTGGCCAAATGAGTTGATTTTCATAGGGTAGTCTGGAATAGGTGTGATTAGGGTCCCCTATGAAAATCAGATCATTTGCCCAAGTAGAAGTGGGTGATTTCACTTGCAACCTGATTGCAGGCAATTCTGCAGAGAATAACCCAGACAGCAGCAGAACAATGCTCCAAAACCATAGCAAACCTTGGCCAAATGAGTTGATTTTCATAGGGTAGTCTGGAATAGGTGTGATTAGGGTCCCCTATGAAAATCAGATCATTTGCCCAAGTAGAAGTGGGTGATTTCACTTGCAACCTGATTGCAGGCAATTCTGCACAGAATAACCCAGACTGCTGCAGAACAATGCTCCAAAACCATAGCAAACCTTGGGCAAATGAGTTGATTTTCATAGGGTAGTCTGGAATAGGTGTGATTAGGGTCCCCTATGAAAATCAGATCATTTGCCCAAGTAGAAGTGGGTGATTTCACTTGCAACCTGATTGCAGGCAATTCTGCACAGAATAACCCAGACTGCTGCAGAACAATGCTCCAAAACCATAGCAAACCTTGGCAAATGAGTTGATTTTCATAGGGTAGTCTGGAATAGGTGTGATTAGGGTCCCCTATGAAATCACGATCATTTGCCCAAGTAGAAGTGGGTGATTTCACTTGCAACCTGATTGCAGGCAATTCTGCACAGAATAACCCAGACAGCAGCAGAACAATGCTCCAAAACCATAGCAAACCTTGGGCCAAATGAGTTGATTTTCATAGGGTAGTCTGGAATAGGTGTGATTAGGGTCCCCTATGAAAATAAGATCATTTGCCCAAGTAGAAGTGGGTGATTTCACTTGCAACCTGATTGCAGGCAATTCTGCAGAGAATAACCCAGACATGCATGCAGAACAATGCTCCAAAACCATAGCAAACCTTGGGCAAATGAGTTGATTTTCATAGGGTAGTCTGGAATAGGTGTGATTAGGAGTCCCCTATGAAAATCACATCATTTGCCCAAGTAGAAGTGGGTGATTTCACTTGCAACCTGATTGCAGGCAATTCTGCAGAGAATAACCCAGACAGCAGCAGAACAATGCTCCAAAACCATAGCAAACCTTGGGCAAATGAGTTGATTTTCATAGGGTAGTCTGGAATAGGTGTGATTAGGGTCCCCTATGAAAATCAGATCATTTGCCCAAGTAGAAGTGGGTGATTTCACTTGCAACCTGATTGCAGGCAATTCTGCACAGAATAACCCAGACTGCTGCAGAACAATGCTCCAAAACCATAGCAAACCTTGGGCAAATGAGTTGATTTTCATAGGGTAGTCTGGAATAGGTGTGATTAGGGTCCCCTATGAAAATACGATCATTTGCCCAAGTAGAAGTGGGTGATTTCACTTGCAACCTGATTGCAGGCAATTCTGCACAGAATAACCCAGACTGCTGCAGAACAATGCTCCAAAACCATAGCAAACCTTGGGACAAATGAGTTGATTTTCATAGGGTAGTCTGGAATAGGTGTGATTAGGGTCCCCTATGAAAATAAGATCATTTGCCCAAGTAGAAGTGGGTGATTTCACTTGCAACCTGATTGCAGGCAATTCTGCACAGAATAACCCAGACTGCTGCAGAACAATGCTCCAAAACCATAGCAAACCTTGGGCAAATGAGTTGATTTTCATAGGGTAGTCTGGAATAGGTGTGATTAGGGTCCCCTATGAAATCAGATCATTTGCCCAAGTAGAAGTGGGTGATTTCACTTGCAACCTGATTGCAGGCAATTCTGCACAGAATAACCCAGACTGCTGCAGAACAATGCTCCAAAACCATAGCAAACCTTGGCCAAATGAGTTGATTTTCATAGGGTAGTCTGGAATAGGTGTGATTAGGGTCCCCTATGAAAATCACATCATTTGCCCAAGTAGAAGTGGGTGATTTCACTTGCAACCTGATTGCAGGCAATTCTGCAGAGAATAACCCAGACAGCATGCAGAACAATGCTCCAAAACCATAGCAAACCTTGGCAAATGAGTTGATTTTCATAGGGTAGTCTGGAATAGGTGTGATTAGGGTCCCCTATGAAAATCAGATCATTTGCCCAAGTAGAAGTGGGTGATTTCACTTGCAACCTGATTGCAGGCAATTCTGCACAGAATAACCCAGACTAGCTAGCAGAACAATGCTCCAAAACCATAGCAAACCTTGGGCAAATGAGTTGATTTTCATAGGGTAGTCTGGAATAGGTGTGATTAGCGTCCCCTATGGAAAATCAGATCATTTGCCCAAGTAGAAGTGGGTGATTTCACTTGCAACCTGATTGCAGGCAATTCTGCAGAGAATAACCCAGACAGCAGCAGAACAATGCTCCAAAACCATAGCAAACCTTGGCCAAATGAGTTGATTTTCATAGGGTAGTCTGGAATAGGTGTGATTAGGGTCCCCTATGAAAATACGATCATTTGCCCAAGTAGAAGTGGGTGATTTCACTTGCAACCTGATTGCAGGCAATTCTGCACAGAATAACCCAGACTGCTGCAGAACAATGCTCCAAAACCATAGCAAACCTTGGGCAAATGAGTTGATTTTCATAGGGTAGTCTGGAATAGGTGTGATTAGGGTCCCCTATGAAAATCACGATCATTTGCCCAAGTAGAAGTGGGTGATTTCACTTGCAACCTGATTGCAGGCAATTCTGCAGAGAATAACCCAGACTGCATGCAGAACAATGCTCCAAAACCATAGCAAACCTTGGGCAAATGAGTTGATTTTCATAGGGTAGTCTGGAATAGGTGTGATTAGGGTCCCCTATGAAAATCAGATCATTTGCCCAAGTAGAAGTGGGTGATTTCACTTGCAACCTGATTGCAGGCAATTCTGCACAGAATAACCCAGACTGCTGCAGAACAATGCTCCAAAACCATAGCAAACCTTGGCAAATGAGTTGATTTTCATAGGGTAGTCTGGAATAGGTGTGATTAGGGTCCCCTATGAAAATCAGATCATTTGCCCAAGTAGAAGTGGGTGATTTCACTTGCAACCTGATTGCAGGCAATTCTGCAGAGAATAACCCAGACAGCTGCAGAACAATGCTCCAAAACCATAGCAAACCTTGGGCAAATGAGTTGATTTTCATAGGGTAGTCTGGAATAGGTGTGATTAGGGTCCCCTATGAAAATCAGATCATTTGCCCAAGTAGAAGTGGGTGATTTCACTTGCAACCTGATTGCAGGCAATTCTGCACAGAATAACCCAGACTGCTGCAGAACAATGCTCCAAAACCATAGCAAACCTTGGGCAAATGAGTTGATTTTCATAGGGTAGTCTGGAATAGGTGTGATTAGGGTCCCCTATGAAAATCAGATCATTTGCCCAAGTAGAAGTGGGTGATTTCACTTGCAACCTGATTGCAGGCAATTCTGCACAGAATAACCCAGACTGCATGCAGAACAATGCTCCAAAACCATAGCAAACCTTGGGCAAATGAGTTGATTTTCATAGGGTAGTCTGGAATAGGTGTGATTAGGGTCCCCTATGAAAATCAGATCATTTGCCCAAGTAGAAGTGGGTGATTTCACTTGCAACCTGATTGCAGGCAATTCTGCACAGAATAACCCAGACTGCTGCAGAACAATGCTCCAAAACCATAGCAAACCTTGGGCAAATGAGTTGATTTTCATAGGGTAGTCTGGAATAGGTGTGATTAGGGTCCCCTATGAAAATACGATCATTTGCCTAAGTAGAAGTGGGTGATTTCACTTGCAACCTGATTGCAGGCAATTCTGCACAGAATAACCCAGACTGCTGCAGAACAATGCTCCAAAACCATAGCAAACCTTGGCAAATGAGTTGATTTTCATAGGGTAGTCTGGAATAGGTGTGATTAGGGTCCCCTATGAAAATCAGATCATTTGCCCAAGTAGAAGTGGGTGATTTCACTTGCAACCTGATTGCAGGCAATTCTGCACAGAATAACCCAGACTAGCATGCAGAACAATGCTCCAAAACCATAGCAAACCTTGGGCAAATGAGTTGATTTTCATAGGGTAGTCTGGAATAGGTGTGATTAGGGTCCCCTATGAAAATCAGATCATTTGCCCAAGTAGAAGTGGGTGATTTCACTTGCAAACCTGATTGCAGGCAATTCTGCAGAGAATAACCCAGACATGCATGCAGAACAATGCTCCAAAACCATAGCAAACCTTGGCCAAATGAGTTGATTTTCATAGGGTAGTCTGGAATAGGTGTGATTAGGGTCCCCTATGAAATACAGATCATTTGCCCAAGTAGAAGTGGGTGATTTCACTTGCAACCTGATTGCAGGCAATTCTGCAGCAGAATAACCCAGACTGCTGCAGAACAATGCTCCAAAACCATAGCAAACCTTGGGCAAATGAGTTGATTTTCATAGGGTAGTCTGGAATAGGTGTGATTAGGGTCCCCTATGAAAATCAGATCATTTGCCCTAAGTAGAAGTGGGTGATTTCACTTGCAACCTGATTGCAGGCAATTCTGCACAGAATAACCCAGACTGCTGCAGAACAATGCTCCAAAACCATAGCAAACCTTGGGCAAATGAGTTGATTTTCATAGGGTAGTCTGGAATAGGTGTGATTAGGGTCCCCTATGAAAATACAGATCATTTGCCCAAGTAGAAGTGGGTGATTTCACTTGCAACCTGATTGCAGGCAATTCTGCACAGAATAACCCAGACATGCTGCAGAACAATGCTCCAAAACCATAGCAAACCTTGGGCAAATGAGTTGATTTTCATAGGGTAGTCTGGAATAGGTGTGATTAGGGTCCCCTATGAAAATAAGATCATTTGCCCAAGTAGAAGTGGGTGATTTCACTTGCAACCTGATTGCAGGCAATTCTGCACAGAATAACCCAGACTGCTGCAGAACAATGCTCCAAAACCATAGCAAACCTTGGGCAAATGAGTTGATTTTCATAGGGTAGTCTGGAATAGGTGTGATTAGGGTCCCCTATGAAAATCAGATCATTTGCCCAAGTAGAAGTGGGTGATTTCACTTGCAACCTGATTGCAGGCAATTCTGCAGAGAATAACCCAGACATGCTGCAGAACAATGCTCCAAAACCATAGCAAACCTTGGCAAATGAGTTGATTTTCATAGGGTAGTCTGGAATAGGTGTGATTAGGGTCCCCTATGAAAATCAGATCATTTGCCCAAGTAGAAGTGGGTGATTGCACTTGCAACCTGATTGCAGGCAATTCTGCAGAGAATAACCCAGACAGCAGCAGAACAATGCTCCAAAACCATAGCAAACCTTGGGCAAATGAGTTGATTTTCATAGGGTAGTCTGGAATAGGTGTGATTAGGGTCCCCTATGAAAATAAGATCATTTGCCTCAAGTAGAAGTGGGTGATTTCACTTGCAACCTGATTGCAGGCAATTCTGCACAGAATAACCCAGACTGCTGCAGAACAATGCTCCAAAACCATAGCAAACCTTGGGCAAATGAGTTGATTTTCATAGGGTAGTCTGGAATAGGTGTGATTAGGGTCCCCTATGAAAATACGATCATTTGCTCTAGTAGAAGTGGGTGATTTCACTTGCAACCTGATTGCAGGCAATTCTGCACAGAATAACCCAGACTGCTGCAGAACAATGCTCCAAAACCATAGCAAACCTTGGGCAAATGAGTTGATTTTCATAGGGTAGTCTGGAATAGGTGTGATTAGGAGTCCCCTATGAAAATCAGATCATTTGCCCAAGTAGAAGTGGGTGATTTCACTTGCAACCTGATTGCAGGCAATTCTGCACGAGAATAACCCAGACTGCTGCAGAACAATGCTCCAAAACCATAGCAAACCTTGGCCAAATGAGTTGATTTTCATAGGGTAGTCTGGAATAGGTGTGATTAGGGTCCCCTATGGAAATCAGATCATTTGCCCAAGTAGAAGTGGGTGATTGCACTTGCAACCTGATTGCAGGCAATTCTGCAGAGAATAACCCAGACAGCAGCAGAACAATGCTCCAAAACCATAGCAAACCTTGGCCAAATGAGTTGATTTTCATAGGGTAGTCTGGAATAGGTGTGATTAGGGTCCCCTATGAAAATCAGATCATTTGCCCAAGTAGAAGTGGGTGATTTCACTTGCAACCTGATTGCAGGCAATTCTGCACAGAATAACCCAGACTGCTGCAGAACAATGCTCCAAAACCATAGCAAACCTTGGGCAAATGAGTTGATTTTCATAGGGTAGTCTGGAATAGGTGTGATTAGCGTCCCCTATGGAAAATCAGATCATTTGCCCAAGTAGAAGTGGGTGATTTCACTTGCAACCTGATTGCAGGCAATTCTGCACAGAATAACCCAGACTGCTGCAGAACAATGCTCCAAAACCATAGCAAACCTTGGGCAAATGAGTTGATTTTCATAGGGTAGTCTGGAATAGGTGTGATTAGGGTCCCCTATGAAATCAGATCATTTGCCCAAGTAGAAGTGGGTGATTTCACTTGCAACCTGATTGCAGGCAATTCTGCACAGAATAACCCAGACTGCTGCAGAACAATGCTCCAAAACCATAGCAAACCTTGGGCAAATGAGTTGATTTTCATAGGGTAGTCTGGAATAGGTGTGATTAGCGTCCCCTATGAAAATCAGATCATTTGCCCAAGTAGAAGTGGGTGATTGCACTTGCAACCTGATTGCAGGCAATTCTGCAGAGAATAACCCAGACAGCAGCAGAACAATGCTCCAAAACCATAGCAAACCTTGGCCAAATGAGTTGATTTTCATAGGGTAGTCTGGAATAGGTGTGATTAGGGTCCCCTATGAAAATCACGATCATTTGCCCAAGTAGAAGTGGGTGATTTCACTTGCAACCTGATTGCAGGCAATTCTGCACAGAATAACCCAGACAGCAGCAGAACAATGCTCCAAAACCATAGCAAACCTTGGCCAAATGAGTTGATTTTCATAGGGTAGTCTGGAATAGGTGTGATTAGGGTCCCCTATGGAAATCAGATCATTTGCCCAAGTAGAAGTGGGTGATTGCACTTGCAACCTGATTGCAGGCAATTCTGCAGAGAATAACCCAGACAGCAGCAGAACAATGCTCCAAAACCATAGCAAACCGTTGGCCAAATGAGTTGATTTTCATAGGGTAGTCTGGAATAGGTGTGATTAGGGTCCCCTATGAAAATACGATCATTTGCCCAAGTAGAAGTGGGTGATTTCACTTGCAACCTGATTGCAGGCAATTCTGCACAGAATAACCCAGACTGCTGCAGAACAATGCTCCAAAACCATAGCAAACCTTGGGCAAATGAGTTGATTTTCATAGGGTAGTCTGGAATAGGTGTGATTAGGAGTCCCCTATGAAAATCAGATCATTTGCCCAAGTAGAAGTGGGTGATTTCACTTGCAACCTGATTGCAGGCAATTCTGCACAGAATAACCCAGACTGCTGCAGAACAATGCTCCAAAACCATAGCAAACCTTGGGCAAATGAGTTGATTTTCATAGGGTAGTCTGGAATAGGTGTGATTAGGGATCCCCTATGAAAATCAGATCATTTGCCCAAGTAGAAGTGGGTGATTTCACTTGCAACCTGATTGCAGGCAATTCTGCACAGAATAACCCAGACTGCTGCAGAACAATGCTCCAAAACCATAGCAAACCTTGGCCAAATGAGTTGATTTTCATAGGGTAGTCTGGAATAGGTGTGATTAGGGTCCCCTATGGAAATCAGATCATTTGCCCAAGTAGAAGTGGGTGATTTCACTTGCAACCTGATTGCAGGCAATTCTGCAGAGAATAACCCAGACAGCTGCAGAACAATGCTCCAAAACCATAGCAAACCTTGGCCAAATGAGTTGATTTTCATAGGGTAGTCTGGAATAGGTGTGATTAGGGTCCCCTATGAAAATCAGATCATTTGCCCAAGTAGAAGTGGGTGATTTCACTTGCAACCTGATTGCAGGCAATTCTGCACAGAATAACCCAGACTGCTGCAGAACAATGCTCCAAAACCATAGCAAACCTTGGGCAAATGAGTTGATTTTCATAGGGTAGTCTGGAATAGGTGTGATTAGCGTCCCCTATGGAAATCAGATCATTTGCCCAAGTAGAAGTGGGTGATTGCACTTGCAACCTGATTGCAGGCAATTCTGCAGAGAATAACCCAGACAGCAGCAGAACAATGCTCCAAAACCATAGCAAACCTTGGCCAAATGAGTTGATTTTCATAGGGTAGTCTGGAATAGGTGTGATTAGGGTCCCCTATGAAAATACGATCATTTGCCCAAGTAGAAGTGGGTGATTTCACTTGCAACCTGATTGCAGGCAATTCTGCACAGAATAACCCAGACTGCTGCAGAACAATGCTCCAAAACCATAGCAAACCTTGGGTAAATGAGTTGATCTTCATAGGGTAGTCTGGAATAGGTGTGATGAGGATCCCCTATGAAAATCAGATCATTTGCCCAAGTAGAAGTGGGTGATTTCACTTGCAACCTGATTGCAGGAAATTCTGCACAGAATAACCCAGACTGCTGCAGAACAATGCTCCAAAACCATAGCAAACCTTGGGCAAATGAGTTGATTTTCATAGGGTAGTCTGGAATAGGTGTGATTAGGATCCCCTATGAAAATCAGATCATTTGCCCAAGTAGAAGTGGGTGATTTCACTTGCAACCTGATTGCAGGCAATTCTGCACAGAATAACCCAGACTGCTGCAGAACAATGCTCCAAAACCATAGCAAACCTTGGCCAAATGAGTTGATTTTCATAGGGTAGTCTGGAATAGGTGTGATTAGGGTCCCCTATGGAAATCAGATCATTTGCCCAAGTAGAAAGTGGGTGATTGCACTTGCAACCTGATTGCAGGCAATTCTGCAGAGAATAACCCAGACAGCTGCAGAACAATGCTCCAAAACCATAGCAAACCTTGGCCAAATGAGTTGATTTTCATAGGGTAGTCTGTAATAGGTGTGATTAGGGTCCCCTATGAAAATCAGATCATTTGCCCAAGTAGAAGTGGGTGATTTCACTTGCAACCTGATTGCAGGCAATTCTGCACAGAATAACCCAGACTGCTGCAGAACAATGCTCCAAAACCATAGCAAACCTTGGGCAAATGAGTTGATTTTCATAGGGTAGTCTGGAATAGGTGTGATTAGCGTCCCCTATGGAAAATCAGATCATTTGCCCAAGTAGAAGTGGGTGATTGCACTTGCAACCTGATTGCAGGCAATTCTGCAGAGAATAACCCAGACAGCAGCAGAACAATGCTCCAAAACCATAGCAAACCTTGGCCAAATGAGTTGATTTTCATAGGGTAGTCTGGAATAGGTGTGATTAGGGTCCCCTATGAAAATACGATCATTTGCCCAAGTAGAAGTGGGTGATTTCACTTGCAACCTGATTGCAGGCAATTCTGCACAGAATAACCCAGACTGCTGCAGAACAATGCTCCAAAACCATAGCAAACCTTGGGTAAATGAGTTGATCTTCATAGGGTAGTATGGAATAGGTGTGATGAGGATCCCCTATGAAAATCAGATCATTTGCCCAAGTAGAAGTGGGTGATTTCACTTGCAACCTGATTGCAGGAAATTCTGCACAGAATAACCCAGACTGCTGCAGAACAATGCTCCAAAACCATAGCAAACCTTGGGCAAATGAGTTGATTTTCATAGGGTAGTCTGGAATAGGTGTGATTAGCGTCCCCTATGAAATCAGATCATTTGCCCAAGTAGAAGTGGGTGATTGCACTTGCAACCTGATTGCAGGCAATTCTGCACAGAATAACCCAGACTGCTGCAGAACAATGCTCCAAAACCATAGCAAACCTTGGCCAAATGAGTTGATTTTCATAGGGTAGTCTGGAATAGGTGTGATTAGGGTCCCCTATGGAAATCACATCATTTGCCCAAGTAGAAATGGGTGATTGCACTTGCAACCTGATTGCAGGCAATTCTGCAGAGAATAACCCAGACAGCTGCAGAACAATGCTCCAAAACCATAGCAAACCTTGGCCAAATGAGTTGATTTTCATAGGGTAGTCTTGAATAGGGGTGAGTAGGGTCCCCTATGAAAATCAGATCATTTGCCCAAGTAGAAGTGGGTGATTTCACTTGCAACCTGATTGCAGGCAATTCTGCACAGAATAACCCAGACTGCTGCAGAACAATGCTCCAAAACCATAGCAAACCTTGGGCAAATGAGTTGATTTTCATAGGGTAGTCTGGAATAGGTGTGATTAGCGTCCCCTATGGAAAATCAGATCATTTGCCCAAGTAGAAGTGGGTGATTGCACTTGCAACCTGATTGCAGGCAATTCTGCACAGAATAACCCAGACTGCTGCAGAACAATGCTCCAAAACCATAGCAAACCTTGGGCAAATGAGTTGATTTTCATAGGGTAGTCTGGAATAGGTGTGATTAGGGTCCCCTATGAAAATACGATCATTTGCCCAAGTAGAAGTGGGTGATTTCACTTGCAACCTGATTGCAGGCAATTCTGCACAGAATAACCCAGACTGCTGCAGAACAATGCTCCAAAACCATAGCAAACCTTGGGCAAATGAGTTGATTTTCATAGGGTAGTATGGAATAGGTGTGATTAGGATCCCCTATGAAAATCAGATCATTTGCCCAAGTAGAAGTGGGTGATTTCACTTGCAACCTGATTGCAGGCAATTCTGCACAGAATAACCCAGACTGCTGCAGAACAATGCTCCAAAACCATAGCAAACCTTGGCCAAATGAGTTGATTTTCATAGGGTAGTCTGGAATAGGTGTGATTAGCGTCCCCTATGGAAATCAGATCATTTGCCCAAGTAGAAGTGGGTGATTTCACTTGCAACCTGATTGCAGGCAATTCTGCACAGAATAACCCAGACTGCTGCAGAACAATGCTCCAAAACCATAGCAAACCTTGGCCAAATGAGTTGATTTTCATAGGGTAGTCTGGAATAGGTGTGATTAGGGTCCCCTATGGAAATCACATCATTTGCCCAAGTAGAAGTGGGTGATTGCACTTGCAACCTGATTGCAGGCAATTCTGCAGAGAATAACCCAGACAGCTGCAGAACAATGCTCCAAAACCATAGCAAACCTTGGCCAAATGAGTTGATTTTCATAGGGTAGTCTTGAATAGGGGTGAGTAGGGTCCCCTATGAAAATCAGATCATTTGCCCAAGTAGAAGTGGGTGATTGCACTTGCAACCTGATTGCAGGCAATTCTGCAGAGAATAACCCAGACAGCAGCAGAACAATGCTCCAAAACCATAGCAAACCTTGGCCAAATGAGTTGATTTTCATAGGGTAGTCTGGAATAGGTGTGATTAGGGTCCCCTATGAAAATACGATCATTTGCTCTAGTAGAAGTGGGTGATTTCACTTGCAACCTGATTGCAGGCAATTCTGCACAGAATAACCCAGACTGCTGCAGAACAATGCTCCAAAACCATAGCAAACCTTGGGCAAATGAGTTGATTTTCATAGGGTAGTCTGGAATAGGTGTGATTAGGGTCCCCTATGAAAATACGATCATTTGCTCTAGTAGAAGTGGGTGATTTCACTTGCAACCTGATTGCAGGCAATTCTGCACAGAATAACCCAGACTGCTGCAGAACAATGCTCCAAAACCATAGCAAACCTTGGCCAAATGAGTTGATTTTCATAGGGTAGTCTGGAATAGGTGTGATGAGGATCCCCTATGAAAATCAGATCATTTGCCCAAGTAGAAGTGGGTGATTTCACTTGCAACCTGATTGCAGGCAATTCTGCACAGAATAACCCAGACTGCTGCAGAACAATGCTCCAAAACCATAGCAAACCTTGGCCAAATGAGTTGATTTTCATAGGGTAGTCTGGAATAGGTGTGATTAGGGTCCCCTATGAAATCAGATCATTTGCCCAAGTAGAAAGTGGGTGATTGCACTTGCAACCTGATTGCAGGCAATTCTGCACAGAATAACCCAGACAGCTGCAGAACAATGCTCCAAAACCATAGCAAACCTTGGCCAAATGAGTTGATTTTCATAGGGTAGTCTTGAATAGGTGTGAGTAGGGTCCCCTATGAAAATCAGATCATTTGCCCAAGTAGAAGTGGGTGATTTCACTTGCAACCTGATTGCAGGCAATTCTGCACAGAATAACCCAGACTGCTGCAGAACAATGCTCCAAAACCATAGCAAACCTTGGGCAAATGAGTTGATTTTCATAGGGTAGTCTGGAATAGGTGTGATTAGCGTCCCCTATGAAAATCAGATCATTTGCCCAAGTAGAAGTGGGTGATTGCACTTGCAACCTGATTGCAGGCAATTCTGCAGAGAATAACCCAGACATGCTGCAGAACAATGCTCCAAAACCATAGCAAACCTTGGCCAAATGAGTTGATTTTCATAGGGTAGTCTGGAATAGGTGTGAGTAGGGTCCCCTATGAAAATCAGATCATTTGCCCAAGTAGAAGTGGGTGATTTCACTTGCAACCTGATTGCAGGCAATTCTGCAGAGAATAACCCAGACAGCAGCAGAACAATGCTCCAAAACCATAGCAAACCTTGGGCCAAATGAGTTGATTTTCATAGGGTAGTCTGGAATAGGTGTGATTAGGGTCCCCTATGAAAATACGATCATTTGCTCTAAGTAGAAGTGGGTGATTTCACTTGCAACCTGATTGCAGGCAATTCTGCACAGAATAACCCAGACTGCTGCAGAACAATGCTCCAAAACCATAGCAAACCTTGGGCAAATGAGTTGATTTTCATAGGGTAGTCTGGAATAGGTGTGATTAGGGTCCCCTATGAAAATACGATCATTTGCCCTAAGTAGAAGTGGGTGATTTCACTTGCAACCTGATTGCAGGCAATTCTGCACAGAATAACCCAGACTGCTGCAGAACAATGCTCCAAAACCATAGCAAACCTTGGGCAAATGAGTTGATTTTCATAGGGTAGTCTGGAATAGGTGTGATTAGGGTCCCCTATGAAAATCAGATCATTTGCCCAAGTAGAAGTGGGTGATTTCACTTGCAACCTGATTGCAGGCAATTCTGCACAGAATAACCCAGACTGCTGCAGAACAATGCTCCAAAACCATAGCAAACCTTGGCCAAATGAGTTGATTTTCATAGGGTAGTCTGGAATAGGTGTGATTAGGGTCCCCTATGAAAATCAGATCATTTGCCCAAGTAGAAGTGGGTGATTTCACTTGCAACCTGATTGCAGGCAATTCTGCACAGAATAACCCAGACAGCTGCAGAACAATGCTCCAAAACCATAGCAAACCTTGGGCCAAATGAGTTGATTTTCATAGGGTAGTCTGGAATAGGTGTGATTAGGGTCCCCTATGAAAATCAGATCATTTGCCCAAGTAGAAGTGGGTGATTTCACTTGCAACCTGATTGCAGGCAATTCTGCACAGAATAACCCAGACTGCTGCAGAACAATGCTCCAAAACCATAGCAAACCTTGGGCAAATGAGTTGATTTTCATAGGGTAGTCTGGAATAGGTGTGATTAGGGTCCCCTATGAAAATCAGATCATTTGCCCAAGTAGAAGTGGGTGATTTCACTTGCAACCTGATTGCAGGCAATTCTGCACAGAATAACCCAGACTGCTGCAGAACAATGCTCCAAAACCATAGCAAACCTTGGGCAAATGAGTTGATTTTCATAGGGTAGTCTGGAATAGGTGTGATTAGCGTCCCCTATGAAATCAGATCATTTGCCCAAGTAGAAGTGGGTGATTTCACTTGCAACCTGATTGCAGGCAATTCTGCACAGAATAACCCAGACTGCTGCAGAACAATGCTCCAAAACCATAGCAAACCTTGGGCAAATGAGTTGATTTTCATAGGGTAGTCTGGAATAGGTGTGATTAGCGTCCCCTATGGAAAATCAGATCATTTGCCCAAGTAGAAGTGGGTGATTGCACTTGCAACCTGATTGCAGGCAATTCTGCAGAGAATAACCCAGACAGCAGCAGAACAATGCTCCAAAACCATAGCAAACCTTGGCCAAATGAGTTGATTTTCATAGGGTAGTCTGGAATAGGTGTGATTAGGAGTCCCCTATGAAAATCAGATCATTTGCCCAAGTAGAAGTGGGTGATTTCACTTGCAACCTGATTGCAGGACAATTCTGCAGAGAATAACCCAGACAGCAGCAGAACAATGCTCCAAAACCATAGCAAACCTTGGGCAAATGAGTTGATTTTCATAGGGTAGTCTGGAATAGGTGTGATTAGCGTCCCATATGGAAATCAGATTCATTTGCCCAAGTAGAAGTGGGTGATTGCACTTGCAACCTGATTGCAGGCAATTCTGCACGAGAATAACCCAGACAGCAGCAGAACAATGCTCCAAAACCATAGCAAACGTTGGCCAAATGAGTTGATTTTCATAGGGTAGTCTGGAATAGGTGTGATTAGGGTCCCCTATGAAAATACGATCATTTGCCCAAGTAGAAGTGGGTGATTTCACTTGCAACCTGATTGCAGGCAATTCTGCACAGAATAACCCAGACTGCTGCAGAACAATGCTCCAAAACCATAGCAAACCTTGGGTAAATGAGTTGATCTTCATAGGGTAGTATGGAATAGGTGTGATGAGGATCCCCTATGAAAATCAGATCATTTGCCCAAGTAGAAGTGGGTGATTTCACTTGCAACCTGATTGCAGGAAATTCTGCACAGAATAACCCAGACTGCTGCAGAACAATGCTCCAAAACCATAGCAAACCTTGGCCAAATGAGTTGATTTTCATAGGGTAGTCTGGAATAGGTGTGATTAGGGTCCCCTATGAAAATCACATCATTTGCCCAAGTAGAAGTGGGTGATTTCACTTGCAACCTGATTGCAGGCAATTCTGCACAGAATAACCCAGACTGCTGCAGAACAATGCTCCAAAACTATAGCAAACCTTGGCCAAATGAGTTGATTTTCATAGGGTAGTCTGGAATAGGTGTGATAAGAGTCCCCTATGAAAATCACATCATTTGCCCAAGTAGAAGTGGGTGATTTCACTTGCAACCTGATTGCAGACAATTCTGCAGAGAATAACCCAGACAGCAGCAGAACAATGCTCCAAAACCATAGCAAACCTTGGGCAAATGAGTTGATTTTCATAGGGTAGTCTGGAATAGGTGTGATTAGGGTCCCCTATGACAATAAGATCATTTGCCCAAGTAGAAGTGGGTGATTTCACTTGCAACCTGATTGCAGGCAATTCTGCACAGAATAACCCAGACTGCTGCAGAACAATGCTCCAAAACCATAGCAAACCTTGGGCAAATGAGTTGATTTTCATAGGGTAGTCTGGAATAGGTGTGATTAGCGTCCCCTATGGAAATCAGATCATTTGCCCAAGTAGAAGTGGGTGATTGCACTTGCAACCTGATTGTAGACAATTCTGCAGAGAATAACCCAGACAGCAGCAGAACAATGCTCCAAAACCATAGCAAACCTTGGGCAAATGAGTTGATTTTCATAGGGTAGTCTGGAATAGGTGTGACTAAGCGTCCCCTATGGAAATCAGATCATTTGCCCAAGTAGAAGTGGGTGATTTCACTTGCAACCTGATTGTAGACAATTCTGCAGAGAATAACCCAGACAGCAGCAGAACAATGCTCCAAAACCATAGCAAACCTTGGGCAAATGAGTTGATTTTCATAGGGTAGTCTGGAATAGGTGTGATTAGCGTCCCCTATGGAAATCGGATTATTTGCCCAAGTAGAAGTGGGTGATTGCACTTGCAACCTGATTGCAGGCAATTCTGCAGAGAATAACCCAGACAGCAGCAGAACAATGCTCCAAAACCATAGCAAACGTTGGCCAAATGAGTTTATTTTCATAGGGTAGTCTGGAATAGGTGTGATTAGGGTCCCCTATGAAAATACGATCATTTGCCCAAGTAGAAGTGGGTGATTTCACTTGCAACCTGATTGCAGGCAATTCTGCACAGAATAACCCAGACTGCTGCAGAACAATGCTCCAAAACCATAGCAAACCTTGGGTAAATGAGTTGATCTTCATAGGGTATTATGGAATAGGTGTGATGAGGATCCCCTATGAAAATCAGATCATTTGCCCAAGTAGAAGTGGGTGATTTCACTTGCAACCTGATTGCAGGAAATTCTGCACAGAATAACCCAGACTGCTGCAGAACAATGCTCCAAAACCATAGCAAACCTTGGCCAAATGAGTTGATTTTCATAGGGTAGTCTGGAATAGGTGTGATTAGGGTCCCCTATGAAAATCACATCATTTGCCCAAGTAGAAGTGGGTGATTTCACTTGCAACCTGATTGCAGGCAATTCTGCACAGAATAACCCAGACTGCTGCAGAACAATGCTCCAAAACTATAGCAAACCTTGGCCAAATGAGTTGATTTTCATAGGGTAGTCTGGAATAGGTGTGATTAGAGTCCCCTATGAAAATCACATCATTTGCCCAAGTAGAAGTGGGTGATTTCACTTGCAACCTGATTGCAGACAATTCTGCAGAGAATAACCCAGACAGCAGCAGAACAATGCTCCAAAACCATAGCAAACCTTGGGCAAATGAGTTGATTTTCATAGGGTAGTCTGGAATAGGTGTGATTAGGGTCCCCTATGACAATAAGATCATTTGCCCAAGTAGAAGTGGGTGATTTCACTTGCAACCTGATTGCAGGCAATTCTGCACAGAATAACCCAGACTGCTGCAGAACAATGCTCCAAAACCATAGCAAACCTTGGGCAAATGAGTTGATTTTCATAGGGTAGTCTGGAATAGGTGTGATTAGCGTCCCCTATGGAAATCAGATCATTTGCCCAAGTAGAAGTGGGTGATTGCACTTGCAACCTGATTGTAGACAATTCTGCAGAGAATAACCCAGACAGCAGCAGAACAATGCTCCAAAACCATAGCAAACCTTGGGCAAATGAGTTGATTTTCATAGGGTAGTCTGGAATAGGTGTGACAAGCGTCCCCTATGGAAATCAGATCATTTGCTCAAGTAGAAGTGGGTGATTTCACTTGCAACCTGATTGTAGACAATTCTGCAGAGAATAACCCAGACAGCAGCAGAACAATGCTCCAAAACCATAGCAAACCTTGGGCAAATGAGTTGATTTTCATAGGGTAGTCTGGAATAGGTGTGATTAGCGTCCCCTATGGAAATCGGATTATTTGCCCAAGTAGAAGTGGGTGATTGCACTTGCAACCTGATTGCAGGCAATTCTGCAGAGAATAACCCAGACAGCAGCAGAACAATGCTCCAAAACCATAGCAAACGTTGGCCAAATGAGTTTATTTTCATAGGGTAGTCTGGAATAGGTGTGATTAGGGTCCCCTATGAAAATACGATCATTTGCCCAAGTAGAAGTGGGTGATTTCACTTGCAACCTGATTGCAGGCAATTCTGCACAGAATAACCCAGACTGCTGCAGAACAATGCTCCAAAACCATAGCAAACCTTGGGTAAATGAGTTGATCTTCATAGGGTATTATGGAATAGGTGTGATGAGGATCCCCTATGAAAATCAGATCATTTGCCCAAGTAGAAGTGGGTGATTTCACTTGCAACCTGATTGCAGGAAATTCTGCACAGAATAACCCAGACTGCTGCAGAACAATGCTCCAAAACCATAGCAAACCTTGGCCAAATGAGTTGATTTTCATAGGGTAGTCTGGAATAGGTGTGATTAGGGTCCCCTATGAAAATCACATCATTTGCCCAAGTAGAAGTGGGTGATTTCACTTGCAACCTGATTGCAGGCAATTCTGCACAGAATAACCCAGACTGCTGCAGAACAATGCTCCAAAACTATAGCAAACCTTGGCCAAATGAGTTGATTTTCATAGGGTAGTCTGGAATAGGTGTGATTAGAGTCCCCTATGAAAATCACATCATTTGCCCAAGTAGAAGTGGGTGATTTCACTTGCAACCTGATTGCAGACAATTCTGCAGAGAATAACCCAGACAGCAGCAGAACAATGCTCCAAAACCATAGCAAACCTTGGGCAAATGAGTTGATTTTCATAGGGTAGTCTGGAATAGGTGTGATTAGGGTCCCCTATGACAATAAGATCATTTGCCCAAGTAGAAGTGGGTGAGTTCACTTGCAACCTGATTGCAGGCAATTCTGCACAGAATAACCCAGACTGCTGCAGAACAATGCTCCAAAACCATAGCACACCTTGGGAAAACGAGTTTATTTTCATAGGGTAGTCTGGAATAGGTGTGATTAGGGTCCCCTATGAAAATCAGATCATTTTCCCAAGTAGAAGTGGGTGATTTCACTTGCAACCTGATTGCAGGCAATTCTGCACAGAATAACCCAGACTGCTGCAGAACAATGCTCCAAAACCATAGCAAACCTTGGGCAAATGAGTTGATTTTCATAGGGTAGTCTGGAATAGGTGTGATTAGCGTCCCCTATGGAAATCAGATCATTTGCCCAAGTAGAAGTGGGTGATTGCACTTGCAACCTGATTGCAGGCAATTCTGCAGAGAATAACCCAGACAGCAGCAGAACAATGCTCCAAAACCATAGCAAACCTTGGGCAAATGAGTTGATTTTCATAGGGTAGTCTGGAATAGGTGTGATTAGGGTCCCCTATGACAATAAGATCATTTGCCCAAGTAGAAGTGGGTGATTGCACTTGCAACCTGATTGCAGGCAATTCTGCAGAGAATAACCCAGACAGCAGCAGAACAATGCTCCAAAACCATAGCAAACCTTGGCCAAATGAGTTGATTTTCATAGGGTAGTCTGTAGTAGGTGTGATTAGGGTCCCCTATGAAAATCAGATCATTTTCCCAAGTAGAAGTGGGTGATTTCACTTGCAACCTGATTGCAGGCAATTCTGCACAGAATAACCCAGACTGCTGCAGAACAATGCTCCAAAACCATAGCAAACCTTGGGCAAATGAGTTGATTTTCATAGGGTAGTCTGGAATAGGTGTGATTAGCGTCCCCTATGGAAATCAGATCATTTGCCCAAGTAGAAGTGGGTGATTGCACTTGCAACCTGATTGCAGGCAATTCTGCAGAGAATAACCCAGACAGCAGCAGAACAATGCTCCAAAACCATAGCAAACGTTGGCCAAATGAGTTGATTTTCATAGGGTAGTCTGGAATAGCTGTGATTAGGGTCCCCTATGAAAATCAGATCATTTGCCCAAGTAGAAGTGGGTGATTTCACTTGCAACCTGATTGCAGGCAATTCTGCACAGAATAACCCAGACTGCTGCAGAACAATGCTCCAAAACCATAGCAAACCTTGGGCAAATGAGTTGATTTTCATAGGGTAGTCTGGAATAGGTGTGACTAGCGTCCCCTATGGAAATCAGATCATTTGCCCAAGTAGAAGTGGGTGATTGCACTTGCAACCTGATTGTAGACAATTCTGCAGAGAATAACCCAGACAGCAGCAGAACAATGCTCCAAAACCATAGCAAACCTTGGGCAAATGAGTTGATTTTCATAGGGTAGTCTGGAATAGGTGTGACAAGCGTCCCCTATGGAAATCAGATCATTTGCCCAAGTAGAAGTGGGTGATTTCACTTGCAACCTGATTGTAGACAATTCTGCAGAGAATAACCCAGACAGCAGCAGAACAATGCTCCAAAACCATAGCAAACCTTGGCCAAATGAGTTGATTTTCATAGGGTAGTCTGTAGTAGGTGTGATTAGGGTCCCCTATGAAAATCAGATCATTTGCCCAAGTAGAAGTGGGTGATTTCACTTGCAACCTGATTGCAGGCAATTCTGCACAGAATAACCCAGACTGCTGCAGAACAATGCTCCAAAACCATAGCAAACCTTGGGCAAATGAGTTGATTTTCATAGGGTAGTCTGGAATAGGTGTGATTAGCGTCCCCTATGGAAATCAGATCATTTGCCCAAGTAGAAGTGGGTGATTGCACTTGCAACCTGATTGCAGGCAATTCTGCAGAGAATAACCCAGACAGCAGCAGAACAATGCTCCAAAACCATAGCAAACCTTGGGCAAATGAGTTGATTTTCATAGGGTAGTCTGGAATAGGTGTGATTAGGGTCCCCTATGACAATAAGATCATTTGCCCAAGTAGAAGTGGGTGATTGCACTTGCAACCTGATTGCAGGCAATTCTGCAGAGAATAACCCAGACAGCAGCAGAACAATGCTCCAAAACCATAGCAAACCTTGGCCAAATGAGTTGATTTTCATAGGGTAGTCTGTAGTAGGTGTGATTAGGGTCCCCTATGAAAATCAGATCATTTTCCCAAGTAGAAGTGGGTGATTTCACTTGCAACCTGATTGCAGGCAATTCTGCACAGAATAACCCAGACTGCTGCAGAACAATGCTCCAAAACCATAGCAAACCTTGGGCAAATGAGTTGATTTTCATAGGGTAGTCTGGAATAGGTGTGATTAGCGTCCCCTATGGAAATCAGATCATTTGCCAAAGTAGAAGTGGGTGATTGCACTTGCAACCTGATTGCAGGCAATTCTGCAGAGAATAACCCAGACAGCAGCAGAACAATGCTCCAAAACCATAGCAAACCTTGGCCAAATGAGTTGATTTTCATAGGGTAGTCTGGAATAGCTGTGATTAGGGTCCCCTATGAAAATCAGATCATTTGCCCAAGTAGAAGTGGGTGATTTCACTTGCAACCTGATTGCAGGCAATTCTGCAGAGAATAACCCAGACAGCAGCAGAACAATGCTCCAAAACCATAGCAAACCTTGGGCAAATGAGTTGATTTTCATAGGGTAGTCTGGAATAGGTGTGATTAGCGTCCCCTATGGAAATCAGATCATTTGCCAAAGTAGAAGTGGGTGATTGCACTTGCAACCTGATTGCAGGCAATTCTGCAGAGAATAACCCAGACAGCAGCAGAACAATGCTCCAAAACCATAGCAAACCTTGGCCAAATGAGTTGATTTTCATAGGGTAGTCTGGAATAGCTGTGATTAGGGTCCCCTATGAAAATCAGATCATTTGCCCAAGTAGAAGTGGGTGATTTCACTTGCAACCTGATTGCAGGCAATTCTGCAGAGAATAACCCAGACAGCAGCAGAACAATGCTCCAAAACCATAGCAAACCTTGGGCAAATGAGTTGATTTTCATAGGGTAGTCTGGAATAGGTGTGATTAGGGTCCCCTATGACAATAAGATCATTTGCCCAAGTAGAAGTGGGTGATTTCACTTGCAACCTGATTGCAGGCAATTCTGCAGAGAATAACCCAGACAGCAGCAGAACAATGCTCCAAAACCTTAGCAAACCTTGGCCAAATGAGTTGATTTTCGTAGGGTAGTCTTTAATAGGTGTGAGTAGGGTCCCCTATGAAAATCAGATCATTTGCCCAAGTAGAAGTGGGTGATTTCACTTGCAACCTGATTGCAGGCAATTCTGCACAGAATAACCCAGACTGCTGCAGAACAATGCTCCAAAACCATAGCAAACCTTGGGCAAATGAGTTGATTTTCATAGGGTAGTCTGGAATAGGTGTGATTAGCGTCCCCTATGGAAATCAGATCATTTGCCCAAGTAGAAGTGGGTGATTTCACTTGCAACCTGATTGCAGGCAATTCTGCACAGAATAACCCAGACTGCTGCAGAACAATGCTCCAAAACCATAGCAAACCTTGGGCAAATGAGTTGATTTTCATAGGGTAGTCTGGAATAGGTGTGATTAGCGTCCCCTATGGAAATCAGATCATTTGCCCAAGTAGAAGTGGGTGATTGCACTTGCAACCTGATTGCAGGCAATTCTGCAGAGAATAACCCAGACAGCAGCAGAACAATGCTCCAAAACCATAGCAAACCTTGGGCAAATGAGTTGATTTTCATAGGGTAGTCTGGAATAGGTGTGATTAGGGTCCCCTATGACAATAAGATCATTTGCCCAAGTAGAAGTGGGTGATTTCACTTGCAACCTGATTGCAGGCTATTCTGCACAGAATAACCCAGACTGCTGCAGAACAATGCTCCAAAACCATAGCAAACCTTGGGAAAAATGAGTTTATTTTCATAGGGTAGTCTGGAATAGGTGTGATTAGGGTCCCCTATGAAAATCAGATCATTTTCCCAAGTAGAAGTGGGTGATTTCACTTGCAACCTGATTGCAGGCAATTCTGCACAGAATAACCCAGACTGCTGCAGAACAATGCTCCAAAACCATAGCAAACCTTGGGCAAATGAGTTGATTTTCATAGGGTAGTCTGGAATAGGTGTGATTAGCGTCCCCTATGGAAATCAGATCATTTGCCCAAGTAGAAGTGGGTGATTTCACTTGCAACCTGATTGCAGGCAATTCTGCACAGAATAACCCAGACTGCTGCAGAACAATGCTCCAAAACCATAGCAAACCTTGGGCAAATGAGTTGATTTTCATAGGGTAGTCTGGAATAGGTGTGATTAGCGTCCCCTATGGAAATCAGATCATTTGCCCAAGTAGAAGTGGGTGATTTCACTTGCAACCTGATTGCAGGCAATTCTGCACAGAATAACCCAGACTGCTGCAGAACAATGCTCCAAAACCATAGCAAACCTTGGGCAAATGAGTTGATTTTCATAGGGTAGTCTGGAATAGGTGTGATTAGCGTCCCCTATGGAAATCAGATCATTTGCCCAAGTAGAAGTGGGTGATTGCACTTGCAACCTGATTGCAGGCAATTCTGCAGAGAATAACCCAGACAGCAGCAGAACAATGCTCCAAAACCATAGCAAACCTTGGGCAAATGAGTTGATTTTCATAGGGTAGTCTGGAATAGGTGTGATTAGGGTCCCCTATGACAATAAGATCATTTGCCCAAGTAGAAGTGGGTGATTTCACTTGCAACCTGATTGCAGGCTATTCTGCACAGAATAACCCAGACTGCTGCAGAACAATGCTCCAAAACCATAGCAAACCTTGGGAAAAATGAGTTTATTTTCATAGGGTAGTCTGGAATAGGTGTGATTAGGGTCCCCTATGAAAATCAGATCATTTTCCCAAGTAGAAGTGGGTGATTTCACTTGCAACCTGATTGCAGGCAATTCTGCACAGAATAACCCAGACTGCTGCAGAACAATGCTCCAAAACCATAGCAAACCTTGGGCAAATGAGTTGATTTTCATAGGGTAGTCTGGAATAGGTGTGATTAGCGTCCCCTATGGAAATCAGATCATTTGCCCAAGTAGAAGTGGGTGATTTCACTTGCAACCTGATTGCAGGCAATTCTGCACAGAATAACCCAGACTGCTGCAGAACAATGCTCCAAAACCATAGCAAACCTTGGGCAAATGAGTTGATTTTCATAGGGTAGTCTGGAATAGGTGTGATTAGCGTCCCCTATGGAAATCAGATCATTTGCCCAAGTAGAAGTGGGTGATTGCACTTGCAACCTGATTGCAGGCAATTCTGCAGAGAATAACCCAGACAGCAGCAGAACAATGCTCCAAAACCATAGCAAACCTTGGGCAAATGAGTTGATTTTCATAGGGTAGTCTGGAATAGGTGTGATTAGGGTCCCCTATGACAATAAGATCATTTGCCCAAGTAGAAGTGGGTGATTTCACTTGCAACCTGATTGCAGGCTATTCTGCACAGAATAACCCAGACTGCTGCAGAACAATGCTCCAAAACCATAGCAAACCTTGGGAAAAATGAGTTTATTTTCATAGGGTAGTCTGGAATAGGTGTGATTAGGGTCCCCTATGAAAATCAGATCATTTTCCCAAGTAGAAGTGGGTGATTTCACTTGCAACCTGATTGCAGGCAATTCTGCACAGAATAACCCAGACTGCTGCAGAACAATGCTCCAAAACCATAGCAAACCTTGGGCAAATGAGTTGATTTTCATAGGGTAGTCTGGAATAGGTGTGATTAGGGTCCCCTATGACAATAAGATCATTTTCCCAAGTAGAAGTGGGTGATTTCACTTGCAACCTGATTGCAGGCAATTCTGCACATAATAACCCAGACTGCTGCAGAACAATGCTCCAAAACCATAGCAAACCTTGGCCAAATGAGTTGATTTTCATAGGGTAGTCTTTAGTAGGTGTGATTAGGGTCCCCTATGAAAATCAGATCATTTGCCCAAGTAGAAGTGGGTGATTTCACTTGCAACCTGATTGCAGGCAATTCTGCAGAGAATAACCCAGACTGCTGCAGAACAATGCTCCAAAACCATAGCAAACCTTGGGCAAATGAGTTGATTTTCATAGGGTAGTCTGGAATAGGTGTGATTAGCGTCCCCTATGGAAATCAGATCATTTGCCAAAGTAGAAGTGGGTGATTGCACTTGCAACCTGATTGCAGGCAATTCTGCAGAGAATAACCCAGACAGCAGCAGAACAATGCTCCAAAACCATAGCAAACCTTGGCCAAATGAGTTGATTTTCATAGGGTAGTCTGGAATAGCTGTGATTAGGGTCCCCTATGAAAATCAGATCATTTGCCCAAGTAGAAGTGGGTGATTTCACTTGCAACCTGATTGCAGGCAATTCTGCAGAGAATAACCCAGACAGCAGCAGAACAATGCTCCAAAACCATAGCAAACCTTGGGCAAATGAGTTGATTTTCATAGGGTAGTCTGGAATAGGTGTGATTAGGGTCCCCTATGACAATAAGATCATTTGCCCAAGTAGAAGTGGGTGATTTCACTTGCAACCTGATTGCAGGCAATTCTGCAGAGAATAACCCAGACAGCAGCAGAACAATGCTCCAAAACCTTAGCAAACCTTGGCCAAATGAGTTGATTTTCGTAGGGTAGTCTTTAATAGGTGTGAGTAGGGTCCCCTATGAAAATCAGATCATTTGCCCAAGTAGAAGTGGGTGATTTCACTTGCAACCTGATTGCAGGCAATTCTGCACAGAATAACCCAGACTGCTGCAGAACAATGCTCCAAAACCATAGCAAACCTTGGGCAAATGAGTTGATTTTCATAGGGTAGTCTGGAATAGGTGTGATTAGCGTCCCCTATGGAAATCAGATCATTTGCCCAAGTAGAAGTGGGTGATTTCACTTGCAACCTGATTGCAGGCAATTCTGCACAGAATAACCCAGACTGCTGCAGAACAATGCTCCAAAACCATAGCAAACCTTGGGCAAATGAGTTGATTTTCATAGGGTAGTCTGGAATAGGTGTGATTAGCGTCCCCTATGGAAATCAGATCATTTGCCCAAGTAGAAGTGGGTGATTGCACTTGCAACCTGATTGCAGGCAATTCTGCAGAGAATAACCCAGACAGCAGCAGAACAATGCTCCAAAACCATAGCAAACCTTGGGCAAATGAGTTGATTTTCATAGGGTAGTCTGGAATAGGTGTGATTAGGGTCCCCTATGACAATAAGATCATTTGCCCAAGTAGAAGTGGGTGATTTCACTTGCAACCTGATTGCAGGCTATTCTGCACAGAATAACCCAGACTGCTGCAGAACAATGCTCCAAAACCATAGCAAACCTTGGGAAAAATGAGTTTATTTTCATAGGGTAGTCTGGAATAGGTGTGATTAGGGTCCCCTATGAAAATCAGATCATTTTCCCAAGTAGAAGTGGGTGATTTCACTTGCAACCTGATTGCAGGCAATTCTGCACAGAATAACCCAGACAGCAGCAGAACAATGCTCCAAAACCATAGCAAACCTTGGGCAAATGAGTTGATTTTCATAGGGTAGTCTGGAATAGGTGTGATTAGGGTCCCCTATGACAATAAGATCATTTGCCCAAGTAGAAGTGGGTGATTTCACTTGCAACCTGATTGCAGGCTATTCTGCACAGAATAACCCAGACTGCTGCAGAACAATGCTCCAAAACCATAGCAAACCTTGGGAAAAATGAGTTTATTTTCATAGGGTAGTCTGGAATAGGTGTGATTAGGGTCCCCTATGAAAATCAGATCATTTTCCCAAGTAGAAGTGGGTGATTTCACTTGCAACCTGATTGCAGGCAATTCTGCACAGAATAACCCAGACTGCTGCAGAACAATGCTCCAAAACCATAGCAAACCTTGGGCAAATGAGTTGATTTTCATAGGGTAGTCTGGAATAGGTGTGATTAGCGTCCCCTATGGAAATCAGATCATTTGCCCAAGTAGAAGTGGGTGATTTCACTTGCAACCTGATTGCAGGCAATTCTGCACAGAATAACCCAGACTGCTGCAGAACAATGCTCCAAAACCATAGCAAACCTTGGGCAAATGAGTTGATTTTCATAGGGTAGTCTGGAATAGGTGTGATTAGCGTCCCCTATGGAAATCAGATCATTTGCCCAAGTAGAAGTGGGTGATTGCACTTGCAACCTGATTGCAGGCAATTCTGCAGAGAATAACCCAGACAGCAGCAGAACAATGCTCCAAAACCATAGCAAACCTTGGGCAAATGAGTTGATTTTCATAGGGTAGTCTGGAATAGGTGTGATTAGGGTCCCCTATGACAATAAGATCATTTGCCCAAGTAGAAGTGGGTGATTTCACTTGCAACCTGATTGCAGGCTATTCTGCACAGAATAACCCAGACTGCTGCAGAACAATGCTCCAAAACCATAGCAAACCTTGGGAAAAATGAGTTTATTTTCATAGGGTAGTCTGGAATAGGTGTGATTAGGGTCCCCTATGAAAATCAGATCATTTTCCCAAGTAGAAGTGGGTGATTTCACTTGCAACCTGATTGCAGGCAATTCTGCACAGAATAACCCAGACTGCTGCAGAACAATGCTCCAAAACCATAGCAAACCTTGGGCAAATGAGTTGATTTTCATAGGGTAGTCTGGAATAGGTGTGATTAGGGTCCCCTATGACAATAAGATCATTTTCCCAAGTAGAAGTGGGTGATTTCACTTGCAACCTGATTGCAGGCAATTCTGCACATAATAACCCAGACTGCTGCAGAACAATGCTCCAAAACCATAGCAAACCTTGGCCAAATGAGTTGATTTTCATAGGGTAGTCTTTAGTAGGTGTGATTAGGGTCCCCTATGAAAATCAGATCATTTGCCCAAGTAGAAGTGGGTGATTTCACTTGCAACCTGATTGCAGGCAATTCTGCAGAGAATAACCCAGACTGCTGCAGAACAATGCTCCAAAACCATAGCAAACCTTGGGCAAATGAGTTGATTTTCATAGGGTAGTCTGGAATAGGTGTGATTAGCGTCCCCTATGGAAATCAGATCATTTGCCAAAGTAGAAGTGGGTGATTGCACTTGCAACCTGATTGCAGGCAATTCTGCAGAGAATAACCCAGACAGCAGCAGAACAATGCTCCAAAACCATAGCAAACCTTGGCCAAATGAGTTGATTTTCATAGGGTAGTCTGGAATAGCTGTGATTAGGGTCCCCTATGAAAATCAGATCATTTGCCCAAGTAGAAGTGGGTGATTTCACTTGCAACCTGATTGCAGGCAATTCTGCAGAGAATAACCCAGACAGCAGCAGAACAATGCTCCAAAACCATAGCAAACCTTGGGCAAATGAGTTGATTTTCATAGGGTAGTCTGGAATAGGTGTGATTAGGGTCCCCTATGACAATAAGATCATTTGCCCAAGTAGAAGTGGGTGATTTCACTTGCAACCTGATTGCAGGCAATTCTGCAGAGAATAACCCAGACAGCAGCAGAACAATGCTCCAAAACCTTAGCAAACCTTGGCCAAATGAGTTGATTTTCGTAGGGTAGTCTTTAATAGGTGTGAGTAGGGTCCCCTATGAAAATCAGATCATTTGCCCAAGTAGAAGTGGGTGATTTCACTTGCAACCTGATTGCAGGCAATTCTGCACAGAATAACCCAGACTGCTGCAGAACAATGCTCCAAAACCATAGCAAACCTTGGGCAAATGAGTTGATTTTCATAGGGTAGTCTGGAATAGGTGTGATTAGCGTCCCCTATGGAAATCAGATCATTTGCCCAAGTAGAAGTGGGTGATTTCACTTGCAACCTGATTGCAGGCAATTCTGCACAGAATAACCCAGACTGCTGCAGAACAATGCTCCAAAACCATAGCAAACCTTGGGCAAATGAGTTGATTTTCATAGGGTAGTCTGGAATAGGTGTGATTAGCGTCCCCTATGGAAATCAGATCATTTGCCCAAGTAGAAGTGGGTGATTGCACTTGCAACCTGATTGCAGGCAATTCTGCAGAGAATAACCCAGACAGCAGCAGAACAATGCTCCAAAACCATAGCAAACCTTGGGCAAATGAGTTGATTTTCATAGGGTAGTCTGGAATAGGTGTGATTAGGGTCCCCTATGACAATAAGATCATTTGCCCAAGTAGAAGTGGGTGATTTCACTTGCAACCTGATTGCAGGCTATTCTGCACAGAATAACCCAGACTGCTGCAGAACAATGCTCCAAAACCATAGCAAACCTTGGGAAAAATGAGTTTATTTTCATAGGGTAGTCTGGAATAGGTGTGATTAGGGTCCCCTATGAAAATCAGATCATTTTCCCAAGTAGAAGTGGGTGATTTCACTTGCAACCTGATTGCAGGCAATTCTGCACAGAATAACCCAGACTGCTGCAGAACAATGCTCCAAAACCATAGCAAACCTTGGGCAAATGAGTTGATTTTCATAGGGTAGTCTGGAATAGGTGTGATTAGGGTCCCCTATGACAATAAGATCATTTTCCCAAGTAGAAGTGGGTGATTTCACTTGCAACCTGATTGCAGGCAATTCTGCACATAATAACCCAGACTGCTGCAGAACAATGCTCCAAAACCATAGCAAACCTTGGCCAAATGAGTTGATTTTCATAGGGTAGTCTTTAGTAGGTGTGATTAGGGTCCCCTATGAAAATCAGATCATTTGCCCAAGTAGAAGTGGGTGATTTCACTTGCAACCTGATTGCAGGCAATTCTGCACAGAATAACCCAGACTGCTGCAGAACAATGCTCCAAAACCATAGCAAACCTTGGGCAAATGAGTTGATTTTCATAGGGTAGTCTGGAATAGGTGTGATTAGCGTCCCCTATGGAAATCAGATCATTTGCCCAAGTAGAAGTGGGTGATTGCACTTGCAACCTGATTGCAGGCAATTCTGCAGAGAATAACCCAGACAGCAGCAGAACAATGCTCCAAAACCATAGCAAACCTTGGCCAAATGAGTTGATTTTCATAGGGTAGTCTGGAATAGGTGTGATTAGGGTCCCCTAAGACAATAAGATCATTTGCCCAAGTAGAAGTGGGTGATTGCACTTGCAACCTGATTGCAGGCAATTCTGCAGAGAATAACCCAGACAGCAGCAGAACAATGCTCCAAAACCATAGCAAACCTTGGGCAAATGAGTTGATTTTCATAGGGTAGTCTGGAATAGGTGTGATTAGGGTCCCCTATGACAATAAGATCATTTGCCCAAGTAGAAGTGGGTGATTTCACTTGCAACCTGATTGCAGGCAATTCTGCACAGAATAACCCAGACTGCTGCAGAACAATGCTCCAAAACCATAGCAAACCTTGGGAAAAATGAGTTTATTTTCATAGGGTAGTCTGGAATAGGTGTGATTAGGGTCCCCTATGTAAATCAGATCATTTGCCCAAGTAGAAGTGGGTGATTGCACTTGCAACCTGATTGCAGGCAATTCTGCAGAGAATAACCCAGACAGCAGCAGAACAATGCTCCAAAACCATAGCAAACCTTGGGCAAATGAGTTGATTTTCATAGGGTAGTCTGGAATAGGTGTGATTAGGGTCCCCTATGACAATAAGATCATTTGCCCAAGTAGAAGTGGGTGATTTCACTTGCAACCTGATTGCGGGCAATTCTGCACAGAATAACCCAGACTGCTGCAGAACAATGCTCCAAAACCATAGCAAACCTTGGAGAAATGAGTTTATTTTCATAGGGTAGTCTGGAATAGGTGTGATTAGGGTCCCCTATGAAAATCAGATCATTTGCCCAAGTAGAAGTGGGTGATTTCACTTGCAACCTGATTGCAGGCAATTCTGCACAGAATAACCCAGACTGCTGCAGAACAATGCTCCAAAACCATAGCAAACCTTGGGCAAATGAGTTGATTTTCATAGGGTAGTCTAGAATAGGTGTGATTAGCGTCCCCTATGGAAATCAGATCATTTGCCCAAGTAGAAGTGGGTGATTGCACTTGCAACCTGATTGCAGGCAATTCTGCAGAGAATAACCCAGACAGCAGCAGAACAATGCTCCAAAACCATAGCAAACCTTGGGCAAATGAGTTGATTTTCATAGGGTAGTCAGGTGTGATTAGGAACCCCTATGACAATAAGATCATTTGCCCAAGTAGAAGTGGGTGATTTCACTTGCAACCTGATTGCAGGCAATTCTGCACAGAATAACCCAGACTGCTGCAGAACAATGCTCCAAAACCATAGCAAACCTTGGGAAAATGAGTTTATTTTCATAGGGTAGTCTGGAATAGGTGTGAGTAGAGTCCCCTATGAAAATCACATCATTTGCCCAAGTAGAAGTGGGTGATTTCACTTGCAACCTGATTGCAGACAATTCTGCAGAGAATAACCCAGACAGCAGCAGAACAATGCTCCAAAACCATAGCAAACCTTGGGCAAATGAGTTGATTTTCATAGGGTAGTCTGGAATAGGTGTGATTAGCGTCCCCTATGGAAATCAGATCATTTGCCCAAGTAGAAGTGGGTGATTGCACTTGCAACCTGATTGCAGGCAATTCTGCAGAGAATAACCCAGACAGCAGCAGAACAATGCTCCAAAACCATAGCAAACCTTGGCCAAATGAGTTGATTTTCATAGGGTAGTCTGGAATAGGTGTGATTAGGGTCCCCTATGACAATAAGATCATTTGCTCAAGTAGAAGTGGGTGATTGCACTTGCAACCTGATTGCAGGCAATTCTGCAGAGAATAACCCAGACAGCAGCAGAACAATGCTCCAAAACCATAGCAAACCTTGGGCAAATGAGTTGATTTTCATAGGGTAGTCTGGAATAGGTGTGATTAGCGTCCCCTATGGAAATCAGATCATTTGCCAAAGTAGAAGTGGGTGATTGCACTTGCAACCTGATTGCAGGCAATTCTGCAGAGAATAACCCAGACAGCAGCAGAACAATGCTCCAAAACCATAGCAAACCTTGGCCAAATGAGTTGATTTTCATAGGGTAGTCTGGAATAGCTGTGATTAGGGTCCCCTATGAAAATCAGATCATTTGCCCAAGTAGAAGTGGGTGATTTCACTTGCAACCTGATTGCAGGCAATTCTGCAGAGAATAACCCAGACAGCAGCAGAACAATGCTCCAAAACCATAGCAAACCTTGGGCAAATGAGTTGATTTTCATAGGGTAGTCTGGAATAGGTGTGATTAGGGTCCCCTATGACAATAAGATCATTTGCCCAAGTAGAAGTGGGTGATTTCACTTGCAACCTGATTGCAGGCAATTCTGCAGAGAATAACCCAGACAGCAGCAGAACAATGCTCCAAAACCTTAGCAAACCTTGGCCAAATGAGTTGATTTTCGTAGGGTAGTCTTTAATAGGTGTGAGTAGGGTCCCCTATGAAAATCAGATCATTTGCCCAAGTAGAAGTGGGTGATTTCACTTGCAACCTGATTGCAGGCAATTCTGCACAGAATAACCCAGACTGCTGCAGAACAATGCTCCAAAACCATAGCAAACCTTGGGCAAATGAGTTGATTTTCATAGGGTAGTCTGGAATAGGTGTGATTAGCGTCCCCTATGGAAATCAGATCATTTGCCCAAGTAGAAGTGGGTGATTTCACTTGCAACCTGATTGCAGGCAATTCTGCACAGAATAACCCAGACTGCTGCAGAACAATGCTCCAAAACCATAGCAAACCTTGGGCAAATGAGTTGATTTTCATAGGGTAGTCTGAAATAGGTGTGATTAGCGTCCCCTATGGAAATCAGATCATTTGCCCAAGTAGAAGTGGGTGATTGCACTTGCAACCTGATTGCAGGCAATTCTGCAGAGAATAACCCAGACAGCAGCAGAACAATGCTCCAAAACCATAGCAAACCTTGGGCAAATGAGTTGATTTTCATAGGGTAGTCTGGAATAGGTGTGATTAGGGTCCCCTATGACAATAAGATCATTTGCCCAAGTAGAAGTGGGTGATTTCACTTGCAACCTGATTGCAGGCTATTCTGCACAGAATAACCCAGACTGCTGCAGAACAATGCTCCAAAACCATAGCAAACCTTGGGAAAAATGAGTTTATTTTCATAGGGTAGTCTGGAATAGGTGTGATTAGGGTCCCCTATGAAAATCAGATCATTTTCCCAAGTAGAAGTGGGTGATTTCACTTGCAACCTGATTGCAGGCAATTCTGCACAGAATAACCCAGACTGCTGCAGAACAATGCTCCAAAACCATAGCAAACCTTGGGCAAATGAGTTGATTTTCATAGGGTAGTCTGGAATAGGTGTGATTAGGGTCCCCTATGACAATAAGATCATTTTCCCAAGTAGAAGTGGGTGATTTCACTTGCAACCTGATTGCAGGCAATTCTGCACATAATAACCCAGACTGCTGCAGAACAATGCTCCAAAACCATAGCAAACCTTGGCCAAATGAGTTGATTTTCATAGGGTAGTCTTTAGTAGGTGTGATTAGGGTCCCCTATGAAAATCAGATCATTTGCCCAAGTAGAAGTGGGTGATTTCACTTGCAACCTGATTGCAGGCAATTCTGCACAGAATAACCCAGACTGCTGCAGAACAATGCTCCAAAACCATAGCAAACCTTGGGCAAATGAGTTGATTTTCATAGGGTAGTCTGGAATAGGTGTGATTAGCGTCCCCTATGGAAATCAGATCATTTGCCCAAGTAGAAGTGGGTGATTGCACTTGCAACCTGATTGCAGGCAATTCTGCAGAGAATAACCCAGACAGCAGCAGAACAATGCTCCAAAACCATAGCAAACCTTGGCCAAATGAGTTGATTTTCATAGGGTAGTCTGGAATAGGTGTGATTAGGGTCCCCTATGACAATAAGATCATTTGCCCAAGTAGAAGTGGGTGATTGCACTTGCAACCTGATTGCAGGCAATTCTGCAGAGAATAACCCAGACAGCAGCAGAACAATGCTCCAAAACCATAGCAAACCTTGGGCAAATGAGTTGATTTTCATAGGGTAGTCTGGAATAGGTGTGATTAGGGTCCCCTATGACAATAAGATCATTTGCCCAAGTAGAAGTGGGTGATTTCACTTGCAACCTGATTGCAGGCAATTCTGCACAGAATAGCCCAGACTGCTGCAGAACAATGCTCCAAAACCATAGCAAACCTTGGGAAAAATGAGTTTATTTTCATAGGGTAGTCTGGAATAGGTGTGATTAGGGTCCCCTATGTAAATCAGATCATTTGCCCAAGTAGAAGTGGGTGATTGCACTTGCAACCTGATTGCAGGCAATTCTGCAGAGAATAACCCAGACAGCAGCAGAACAATGCTCCAAAACCATAGCAAACCTTGGGCAAATGAGTTGATTTTCATAGGGTAGTCTGGAATAGGTGTGATTAGGGTCCCCTATGACAATAAGATCATTTGCCCAAGTAGAAGTGGGTGATTTCACTTGCAACCTGATTGCGGGCAATTCTGCACAGAATAACCCAGACTGCTGCAGAACAATGCTCCAAAACCATAGCAAACCTTGGAGAAATGAGTTTATTTTCATAGGGTAGTCTGGAATAGGTGTGATTAGGGTCCCCTATGAAAATCAGATCATTTGCCCAAGTAGAAGTGGGTGATTTCACTTGCAACCTGATTGCAGGCAATTCTGCACAGAATAACCCAGACTGCTGCAGAACAATGCTCCAAAACCATAGCAAACCTTGGGCAAATGAGTTGATTTTCATAGGGTAGTCTAGAATAGGTGTGATTAGCGTCCCCTATGGAAATCAGATCATTTGCCCAAGTAGAAGTGGGTGATTGCACTTGCAACCTGATTGCAGGCAATTCTGCAGAGAATAACCCAGACAGCAGCAGAACAATGCTCCAAAACCATAGCAAACCTTGGGCAAATGAGTTGATTTTCATAGGGTAGTCAGGTGTGATTAGGAACCCCTATGACAATAAGATCATTTGCCCAAGTAGAAGTGGGTGATTTCACTTGCAACCTGATTGCAGGCAATTCTGCACAGAATAACCCAGACTGCTGCAGAACAATGCTCCAAAACCATAGCAAACCTTGGGAAAATGATTTTATTTTCATAGGGTAGTCTGGAATAGGTGTGAGTAGAGTCCCCTATGAAAATCACATCATTTGCCCAAGTAGAAGTGGGTGATTTCACTTGCAACCTGATTGCAGACAATTCTGCAGAGAATAACCCAGACAGCAGCAGAACAATGCTCCAAAACCATAGCAAACCTTGGGCAAATGAGTTGATTTTCATAGGGTAGTCTGGAATAGGTGTGATTAGCGTCCCCTATGGAAATCAGATCATTTGCCCAAGTAGAAGTGGGTGATTGCACTTGCAACCTGATTGCAGGCAATTCTGCAGAGAATAACCCAGACAGCAGCAGAACAATGCTCCAAAACCATAGCAAACCTTGGCCAAATGAGTTGATTTTCATAGGGTAGTCTGGAATAGGTGTGATTAGGGTCCCCTATGACAATAAGATCATTTGCTCAAGTAGAAGTGGGTGATTGCACTTGCAACCTGATTGCAGGCAATTCTGCAGAGAATAACCCAGACAGCAGCAGAACAATGCTCCAAAACCATAGCAAACCTTGGGCAAATGAGTTGATTTTCATAGGGTAGTCTGGAATAGGTGTGATTAGGGTCCCCTATGACAATAAGATCATTTGCCCAAGTAGAAGTGGGTGATTTCACTTGCAACCTGATTGCAGGCAATTCTGCACAGAATAACCCAGACTGCTGCAGAACAATGCTCCAAAACCATAGCAAACCTTGGAGAAATGAGTTTATTTTCATAGGGTAGTCTGGAATAGGTGTGATTAGGGTCCCCTATGAAAATCAGATCATTTTCCCAAGTAGAAGTGGGTGATTTCACTTGCAACCTGATTGCAGGCAATTCTGCACAGAATAACCCAGACAGCAGCAGAACAATGCTCCAAAACCATAGCAAACCTTGGGCAAATGTGTTGATTTTCATCGGGTAGTCTGGAATAGGTGTGATTAGCGTCCCCTATGGAAATCAGATCATTTGCCCAAGTAGAAGTGGGTGATTGCACTTGCAACCTGATTGCAGGCAATTCTGCAGAGAATAACCCAGACAGCAGCAGAACAATGCTCCAAAACCATAGCAAACCTTGGGAAAATGAGTTGATTTTCATAGGGTAGTCTGGAATAGGTGTGATTAGGGTCCCCTATGACAATAAGATCATTTGCCCAAGTAGAAGTGGGTGATTTCACTTGCAACCTGATTGCAGGCAATTCTGCACAGAATAACCCAGACTGCTGCAGAACAATGCTCCAAAACCATAGCAAACCTTGGGAAAATGAGTTTATTTTCATAGGGTAGTCTGGAATAGGTGTGATTAGGGTCCCCTATGAAAATCAGATCATTTTCCCAAGTAGAAGTGGGTGATTTCACTTGCAACCTGATTGCAGGCAATTCTGCACAGAATAACCCAGACTGCTGCAGAACAATGCTCCAAAACCATATCAAACCTTGGGCAAATGAGTTGATTTTCATAGGGTAGTCTGGAATAGGTGTGATTAGGGTCCCCTATGAAAATAAGATCATTTGCCCAAGTAGAAGTGAGTGATTTCACTTGCAACCTGATTGCAGACAATTCTGCAGAGAATAACCCAGACAGCAGCAGAACAATGCTCCAAAACCATAGCAAACCTTGGGTAAATGAGTTGATTTTCATAGGGTAGTCTGGAATACGTGTGATTAGGGTCCCCTATGAAAATCAGATCATTTGCCCAAGTAGAAGTGGGTGATTTCACTTGCAACCTGATTGCAGGCAATTCTGCACAGAATAACCCAGACTGCTGCAGAACAATGCTCCAAAACCATAGCAAACCTTGGGCAAATGAGTTGATTTTCATAGGGTAGTCTAGAATAGGTGTGATTAGCGTCCCCTATGGAAATCAGATCATTTGCCCAAGTAGAAGTGGGTGATTGCACTTGCAACCTGATTGCAGGCAATTCTGCAGAGAATAACCCAGACAGCAGCAGAACAATGCTCCAAAACCATAGCAAACCTTGGGCAAATGAGTTGATTTTCATAGGGTAGTCTGGAATAGGTGTGATTAGGATCCCCTATGACAATAAGATCATTTGCCCAAGTAGAAGTGGGTGATTTCACTTGCAACCTGATTGCAGGCAATTCTGCACAGAATAACCCAGACTGCTGCAGAACAATGCTCCAAAACCATAGCAAACCTTGGGAAAATGAGTTTATTTTCATAGGGTAGTCTGGAATAGGTGTGAGTAGAGTCCCCTATGAAAATCACATCATTTGCCCAAGTAGAAGTGGGTGATTTCACTTGCAACCTGATTGCAGACAATTCTGCAGAGAATAACCCAGACAGCAGCAGAACAATGCTCCAAAACCATAGCAAACCTTGGGCAAATGAGTTGATTTTCATAGGGTAGTCTGGAATAGGTGTGATTAGCGTCCCCTATGGAAATCAGATCATTTGCCCAAGTAGAAGTGGGTGATTGCACTTGCAACCTGATTGCAGGCAATTCTGCAGAGAATAACCCAGACAGCAGCAGAACAATGCTCCAAAACCATAGCAAACCTTGGCCAAATGAGTTGATTTTCATAGGGTAGTCTGGAATAAGTGTGATTAGGGTCCCCTATGACAATAAGATCATTTGCCCAAGTAGAAGTGGGTGATTGCACTTGCAACCTGATTGCAGGCAATTCTGCAGAGAATAACCCAGACAGCAGCAAAACAATGCTCCAAAACCATAGCAAACCTTGGGCAAATGAGTTGATTTTCATAGGGTAGTCTGGAATAGGTGTGATTAGGGTCCCCTATGACAATAAGATCATTTGCCCAAGTAGAAGTGGGTGATTTCACTTGCAACCTGATTGCAGGCAATTCTGCACAGAATAACCCAGACTGCTGCAGAACAATGCTCCAAAACCATAGCAAACCTTGGAGAAATGAGTTTATTTTCATAGGGTAGTCTGGAATAGGTGTGATTAGGGTCCCCTATGAAAATCAGATCATTTTCCCAAGTAGAAGTGGGTGATTTCACTTGCAACCTGATTGCAGGCAATTCTGCACAGAATAACCCAGACAGCAGCAGAACAATGCTCCAAAACCATAGCAAACCTTGGGCAAATGAGTTGATTTTCATAGGGTAGTCTGGAATAGGTGTGATTAGCGTCCCCTATGGAAATCAGATCATTTGCCCAAGTAGAAGTGGGTGATTGCACTTGCAACCTGATTGCAGGCAATTCTGCAGAGAATAACCCAGACAGCAGCAGAACAATGCTCCAAAACCATAGCAAACCTTGGGAAAATGAGTTGATTTTCATAGGGTAGTCTGGAATAGGTGTGATTAGGGTCCCCTATGACAATAAGATCATTTGCCCAAGTAGAAGTGGGTGATTTCACTTGCAACCTGATTGCAGGCAATTCTGCACAGAATAACCCAGACTGCTGCAGAACAATGCTCCAAAACCATAGCAAACCTTGGGAAAATGAGTTTATTTTCATAGGGTAGTCTGGAATAGGTGTGATTAGGGTCCCCTATGAAAATCAGATCATTTTCCCAAGTAGAAGTGGGTGATTTCACTTGCAACCTGATTGCAGGCAATTCTGCACAGAATAACCCAGACTGCTGCAGAACAATGCTCCAAAACCATATCAAACCTTGGGCAAATGAGTTGATTTTCATAGGGTAGTCTGGAATAGGTGTGATTAGGGTCCCCTATGAAAATAAGATCATTTGCCCAAGTAGAAATGAGTGATTTCACTTGCAACCTGATTGCAGACAATTCTGCAGAGAATAACCCAGACAGCAGCAGAACAATGCTCCAAAACCATAGCAAACCTTGGGCAAATGAGTTGATTTTCATAGGGTAGTCTGGAATACGTGTGATTAGGGTCCCCTATGAAAATCAGATCATTTGCCTAAGTAGAAGTGGGTGATTTCACTTGCAACCTGATTGCAGGCAATTCTGCACAGAATAACCCAGACTGCTGCAGAACAATGCTCCAAAACCATAGCAAACCTTGGGCAAATGAGTTGATTTTCATAGGGTAGTCTAGAATAGGTGTGATTAGCGTCCCCTATGGAAATCAGATCATTTGCCCAAGTAGAAGTGGGTGATTGCACTTGCAACCTGATTGCAGGCAATTCTGCAGAGAATAACCCAGACAGCAGCAGAACAATGCTCCAAAACCATAGCAAACCTTGGGCAAATGAGTTGATTTTCATAGGGTAGTCTGGAATAGGTGTGATTAGGATCCCCTATGACAATAAGATCATTTGCCCAAGTAGAAGTGGGTGATTTCACTTGCAACCTGATTGCAGGCAATTCTGCACAGAATAACCCAGACTGCTGCAGAACAATGCTCCAAAACCATAGCAAACCTTGGGAAAATGAGTTTATTTTCATAGGGTAGTCTGGAATAGGTGTGAGTAGAGTCCCCTATGAAAATCACATCATTTGCCCAAGTAGAAGTGGGTGATTTCACTTGCAACCTGATTGCAGACAATTCTGCAGAGAATAACCCAGACAGCAGCAGAACAATGCTCCAAAACCATAGCAAACCTTGGGCAAATGAGTTGATTTTCATAGGGTAGTCTGGAATAGGTGTGATTAGCGTCCCCTATGGAAATCAGATCATTTGCCCAAGTAGAAGTGGGTGATTGCACTTGCAACCTGATTGCAGGCAATTCTGCAGAGAATAACCCAGACAGCAGCAGAACAATGCTCCAAAACCATAGCAAACCTTGGCCAAATGAGTTGATTTTCATAGGGTAGTCTGGAATAGGTGTGATTAGGGTCCCCTATGACAATAAGATCATTTGCCCAAGTAGAAGTGGGTGATTGCACTTGCAACCTGATTGCAGGCAATTCTGCACAGAATAACCCAGACAGCAGCAGAACAATGCTCCAAAACCATAGCAAACCTTGGGCAAATGAGTTGATTTTCATAGGGTAGTCTGTAATAGGTTTGATTAGGGTCCCCTATGACAATAAGATCATTTGCCCAAGTAGAAGTGGGTGATTTCACTTGCAACCTGATTGCAGGCAATTCTGCACAGAATAACCCAGACTGCTGCAGAACAATGCTCCAAAACCATAGCAAACCTTCGGAAAATGAGTTTATTTTCATAGGGTAGTCTGGAATAGGTGTGATTAGGGTCCCCTATGAAAATCAGATCATTTTCCCAAGTAGAAGTGGGTGATTTCACTTGCAACCTGATTGCAGGCAATTCTGCACAGAATAACCCAGACTGCTGCAGAACAATGCTCCAAAACCATATCAAACCTTGGGCAAATGAGTTGATTTTCATAGGGTAGTCTGGAATAGGTGTGATTAGGGTCCCCTATGAAAAAAAGATCATTTGCCCAAGTATAAGTGAGTGATTTCACTTGCAACCTGATTGCAGACAATTCTGCAGAGAATAACCCAGACAGCAGCAGAACAATGCTCCAAAACCATAGCAAACCTTGGGCAAATGAGTTGATTTTCATAGGGTAGTCTGGAATAGGTGTGATTAGGATCCCCTATGACAATAAGATCATTTGCCCAAGTAGAAGTGGGTGATTTCACTTGCAACCTGATTGCAGGCAATTCTGCACAGAATAACCCAGACTGCTGCAGAACAATGCTCCAAAACCATAGCAAACCTTGGGCAAATGAGTTGATTTTCATAGGGTAGTCTAGAATAGGTGTGATTAGCGTCCCCTATGGAAATCAGATCATTTGCCCAAGTAGAAGTGGGTGATTGCACTTGCAACCTGATTGCAGGCAATTCTGCAGAGAATAACCCAGACAGCAGCAGAACAATGCTCCAAAACCATAGCAAACCTTGGGCAAATGAGTTGATTTTCATAGGGTAGTCTGGAATAGGTGTGATTAGGATCCCCTATGACAATAAGATCATTTGCCCAAGTAGAAGTGGGTGATTTCACTTGCAACCTGATTGCAGGCAATTCTGCACAGAATAACCCAGACTGCTGCAGAACAATGCTCCAAAACCATAGCAAACCTTGGGAAAATGAGTTTATTTTCATAGGGTAGTCTGGAATAGGTGTGAGTAGAGTCCCCTATGAAAATCACATCATTTGCCCAAGTAGAAGTGGGTGATTTCACTTGCAACCTGATTGCAGACAATTCTGCAGAGAATAACCCAGACAGCAGCAGAACAATGCTCCAAAACCATAGCAAACCTTGGGCAAATGAGTTGATTTTCATAGGGTAGTCTGGAATAGGTGTGATTAGCGTCCCCTATGGAAATCAGATCATTTGCCCAAGTAGAAGTGGGTGATTGCACTTGCAACCTGATTGCAGGCAATTCTGCAGAGAATAACCCAGACAGCAGCAGAACAATGCTCCAAAACCATAGCAAACCTTGGCCAAATGAGTTGATTTTCATAGGGTAGTCTGGAATAGGTGTGATTAGGGTCCCCTATGACAATAAGATCATTTGCCCAAGTAGAAGTGGGTGATTGCACTTGCAACCTGATTGCAGGCAATTCTGCAGAGAATAACCCAGACAGCAGCAGAACAATGCTCCAAAACCATAGCAAACCTTGGGCAAATGAGTTGATTTTCATAGGGTAGTCTGGAATAGGTGTGATTAGGGTCCCCTATGACAATAAGATCATTTGCCCAAGTAGAAGTGGGTGATTTCACTTGCAACCTGATTGCAGGCAATTCTGCACAGAATAACCCAGACTGCTGCAGAACAATGCTCCAAAACCATAGCAAACCTTGGAGAAATGAGTTTATTTTCATAGGGTAGTCTGGAATAGGTGTGATTAGGGTCCCCTATGAAAATCAGATCATTTTCCCAAGTAGAAGTGGGTGATTTCACTTGCAACCTGATTGCAGGCAATTCTGCACAGAATAACCCAGACAGCAGCAGAACAATGCTCCAAAACCATAGCAAACCTTGGGCAAATGAGTTGATTTTCATAGGGTAGTCTGGAATAGGTGTGATTAGCGTCCCCTATGGAAATCAGATCATTTGCCCAAGTAGAAGTGGGTGATTGCACTTGCAACCTGATTGCAGGCAATTCTGCAGAGAATAACCCAGACAGCAGCAGAACAATGCTCCAAAACCATAGCAAACCTTGGGCAAATGAGTTGATCTTCATAGGGTAGTCTGGAATAGGTGTGATTAGGGTCCCCTATGAAAATACGATCATTTGCTCAAGTAGAAGTGGGTGATTTCACTTGCAACCTGATTGCAGGCAATTCTGCACAGAATTCTACAGACTGCTGCAGAACAATGCTCCAAAACCATAGCAAACCTTGGGCAAATGAGTTGATTTTCATAGGGTAGTCTGGAATAGGTGTGATTAGCGTCCCCTATGGAAATCAGATCATTTGCCCAAGTAGAAGTGGGTGATTGCACTTGCAACCTGATTGCAGGCAATTCTGCAGAGAATAACCCAGACAGCAGCAGAACAATGCTCCAAAACCATAGCAAACCTTGGCCAAATGAGTTGATTTTCATAGGGTAGTCTGTAATAGGTGTGATTAGGGTCCCCTATGAAAATCAGATCATTTGCCCAAGTAGAAGTGGGTGATTTCACTTGCAACCTGATTGCAGGCAATTCTGCACAGAATAACCCAGACTGCTGCAGAACAATGCTCCAAAACCATAGCAAACCTTAGGCAAATGAGTTGATTTTGATAGGGTGGTCTGGAATAGGTGTGATTAGGGTCCCCTATGAAAATCAGATCATTTTCTCAAGTAGAAGTGGGTGATTTCACTTGCAACCTGATTGCAGGCAATTCTGCACAGAATAACCCAGACTGCTGCAGAACAATGCTCCAAAACCATAGCAAACCTTGGCCACATGAGTTGATTTTCATAGGGTAGTCTGGAATAGGTGCGATTAGGGTCCCCTATGAAAATCAGATCATTTGCCCAAGTAGAAGTGGGTGATTTCACTTGCAACCTGATTGCAGGCAATTCTGCACAGAATAACCCAGACTGCTGCAGAACAATGCTCCAAAACCATAGCAAACCTTGGGCAAATGAGTTGATTTTCATATGGTAGTCTGGAATAGGTGTGATTAGGGTCCCCTATGAAAATACGATCATTTGCTCAAGTAGAAGTGGGTGATTTCACTTGCAACCTGATTGCAGGCAATTCTGCACAGAATAACCCAGACTGCTGCAGAACAATGCTCCAAAACCATAGCAAACCTTGGCCAAATGAGTTGATTTTCATAGGGTAGTCTGGAATAGGTGTGATTAGGGTCCCCTATGAACATCAGATCATTTTCCCAAGTAGAAGTGGGTGATTTCACTTGCAACCTGATTGCAGGCAATTCTGCACAGAATAACCCAGACTGCTGCAGAACAATGCTCCAAAACCATAGCAAACCTTGGGCAAATGAGTTGATTTTCATAGGGTAGTCTGGAATAGGTGTTATTAGGGTCCCCTATGAAAATAAGATCATTTGCCCAAGTAGAAGTGAGTGATTTCACTTGCAACCTGATTGCAGGAAATTCTGCACAGAATAATCCAGACTGCTGCAGAACAATGCTCCAAAATCATAGCAAACCTTGGGCAAATGAGTTGATTTTCATAGGGTAGTCTGGAATAGGTGTGATTAGGGTCCCCTATGAAAATAAGATCATTTGCCCAAGTAGAAGTGAGTGATTTCACTTGCAACCTGATTGCAGACAATTCTGCAGAGAATAACCCAGACAGCAGCAGAACAATGCTCCAAAACCATAGCAAACCTTGGGCAAATGAGTTGATTTTCATAGGGTAGTCTGGAATAGGTGTGATTAGGGTCCCCTATGAAAATAAGATCATTTTCCCAAGTAGAAGTGGGTGATTTCACTTGCAACCTGATTGCAGGCAATTCTGCACGGAATAACCCAGACTGCTGCAGAACAATGCTCCAAAACCATAGCAAACCTTGGGAAAATGAGTTGATTTTCATAGGGTATTCTGGAATAGGTGTGATGAGGGTCCCCTATGAAAATCAGATCATTTGCCCAAGTAGAAGTGGGTGATTTCACTTGCAACCTGATTGCAGGCAATTCTGCACAGAATTCTGCAGACTGCTGCAGAACAATGCTCCAAAACCATCGCAAACCTTGGGCAAATGAGTTGATCTTCATAGGGTATTCTGGAATAGGTGTGATGAGGGTCCCCTATGAAAATCAGATCATTTTCCCAAGTAGAAGTGGGTGATTTCACTTGCAACCTGATTACAGGCACTTCTGCACAGAATAACCCAGACTGCTGCAGAACAATGCTCCAAAACCATAGCAAACCTTGGGCAAATGAGTTGATTTTCATAGGGTAGTCTGGAATAGGTGTGATTAGGGTCCCCTATGAAAATCAGATCATTTTCCCAAGTAGAAGTGGGTGATTTCACTTGCAACCTGATTGCAGGCAATTCTGCACAGAATAACCCAGACTGCTGCAGAACAATGCTCCAAAACCATAGCAAACCTTAGGCAAATGAGTTGATTTTGATAGGGTGGTCTGGAATAGGTGTGATTAGGGTCCCCTATGAAAATCAGATCATTTTCTCAAGTAGAAGTGGGTGATTTCACTTGCAACCTGATTGCAGGCAATTCTGCACAGAATAACCCAGACTGCTGCAGAACAATGCTCCAAAACCATAGCAAACCTTGGCCACATGAGTTGATTTTCATAGGGTAGTCTGGAATAGGTGCGATTAGGGTCCCCTATGAAAATCAGATCATTTGCCCAAGTAGAAGTGGGTGATTTCACTTGCAACCTGATTGCAGGCAATTCTGCACAGAATAACCCAGACTGCTGCAGAACAATGCTCCAAAACCATAGCAAACCTTGGGCAAATGAGTTGATTTTCATATGGTAGTCTGGAATAGGTGTGATTAGGGTCCCCTATGAAAATACGATCATTTGCTCAAGTAGAAGTGGGTGATTTCACTTGCAACCTGATTGCAGGCAATTCTGCACAGAATAACCCAGACTGCTGCAGAACAATGCTCCAAAACCATAGCAAACCTTGGCCAAATGAGTTGATTTTCATAGGGTAGTCTGGAATAGGTGTGATTAGGGTCCCCTATGAACATCAGATCATTTTCCCAAGTAGAAGTGGGTGATTTCACTTGCAACCTGATTGCAGGCAATTCTGCACAGAATAACCCAGACTGCTGCAGAACAATGCTCCAAAACCATAGCAAACCTTGGGCAAATGAGTTGATTTTCATAGGGTAGTCTGGAATAGGTGTTATTAGGGTCCCCTATGAAAATAAGATCATTTGCCCAAGTAGAAGTGGGTGATTTCACTTGCAACCTGATTGCAGGCAATTCTGCACAGAATAACCCAGACTGCTGCAGAACAATGCTCCAAAACCATAGCAAACCTTGGCCAAATGAGTTGATTTTCATAGGGTAGTCTGGAATAGGTGCGATTAGGGTCCCCTATGAAAATCAGATCATTTGCCCAAGTAGAAGTGGGTGATTTCACTTGCAACCTGATTGCAGGCAATTCTGCACAGAATAACCCAGACTGCTGCAGAACAATGCTCCAAAACCATAGCAAACCTTGGGCAAATGAGTTGATTTTCATATGGTAGTCTGGAATAGGTGTGATTAGGGTCCCCTATGAAAATACGATCATTTGCTCAAGTAGAAGTGGGTGATTTCACTTGCAACCTGATTGCAGGCAATTCTGCACAGAATAACCCAGACTGCTGCAGAACAATGCTCCAAAACCATAGCAAACCTTGGCCAAATGAGTTGATTTTCATAGGGTAGTCTGGAATAGGTGTGATTAGGGTCCCCTATGAACATCAGATCATTTTCCCAAGTAGAAGTGGGTGATTTCACTTGCAACCTGATTGCAGGCAATTCTGCACAGAATAACCCAGACTGCTGCAGAACAATGCTCCAAAACCATAGCAAACCTTGGGCAAATGAGTTGATTTTCATAGGGTAGTCTGGAATAGGTGTTATTAGGGTCCCCTATGAAAATAAGATCATTTGCCCAAGTAGAAGTGAGTGATTTCACTTGCAACCTGATTGCAGGAAATTCTGCACAGAATAATCCAGACTGCTGCAGAACAATGCTCCAAAATCATAGCAAACCTTGGGCAAATGAGTTGATTTTCATAGGGTAGTCTGGAATAGGTGTGATTAGGGTCCCCTATGAAAATAAGATCATTTGCCCAAGTAGAAGTGAGTGATTTCACTTGCAACCTGATTGCAGACAATTCTGCAGAGAATAACCCAGACAGCAGCAGAACAATGCTCCAAAACCATAGCAAACCTTGGGCAAATGAGTTGATTTTCATAGGGTAGTCTGGAATAGGTGTGATTAGGGTCCCCTATGAAAATAAGATCATTTTCCCAAGTAGAAGTGGGTGATTTCACTTGCAACCTGATTGCAGGCAATTCTGCACGGAATAACCCAGACTGCTGCAGAACAATGCTCCAAAACCATAGCAAACCTTGGGAAAATGAGTTGATTTTCATAGGGTATTCTGGAATAGGTGTGATGAGGGTCCCCTATGAAAATCAGATCATTTGCCCAAGTAGAAGTGGGTGATTTCACTTGCAACCTGATTGCAGGCAATTCTGCACAGAATTCTGCAGACTGCTGCAGAACAATGCTCCAAAACCATCGCAAACCTTGGGCAAATGAGTTGATCTTCATAGGGTATTCTGGAATAGGTGTGATGAGGGTCCCCTATGAAAATCAGATCATTTTCCCAAGTAGAAGTGGGTGATTTCACTTGCAACCTGATTACAGGCACTTCTGCACAGAATAACCCAGACTGCTGCAGAACAATGCTCCAAAACCATAGCAAACCTTGGGCAAATGAGTTGATTTTCATAGGGTAGTCTGGAATAGGTGTGATTAGGGTCCCCTATGAAAATCAGATCATTTTCCCAAGTAGAAGTGGGTGATTTCACTTGCAACCTGATTGCAGGCAATTCTGCACAGAATAACCCAGACTGCTGCAGAACAATGCTCCAAAACCATAGCAAACCTTGGGCAAATGAGGTGAATTTAATAGGGGAGTCTGGAATAGGTGTGATAAGGGTCCCCTATGAAAATCAGATCATTTGCCCAAGTAGAAGTGGTGATTTCACTTGCAACCTGATTGCAGGCAATTCTGCACAGAATAACCCAGACTGCTGCAGAACAATGCTCCAAAACCATAGCAAACCTTGGGCAAATGAGTTGATTTTCATAGGGTAGTCTGGAATAGGTGCGATTAGGGTCCCCTATGAAAATCAGATCATTTGCCCAAGTAGAAGTGGGTGATTTCACTTGCAACCTGATTGCAGGCAATTCTGCACAGAATAACCCAGACTGCTGCAGAACAATGCTCCAAAACCATAGCAAACCTTGGGCAAATGAGTTGATTTTCATATGGTAGTCTGGAATAGGTGTGATTAGGGTCCCCTATGAAAATACGATCATTTGCTCAAGTAGAAGTGGGTGATTTCACTTGCAACCTGATTGCAGGCAATTCTGCACAGAATAACCCAGACTGCTGCAGAACAATGCTCCAAAACCATAGCAAACCTTGGCCAAATGAGTTGATTTTCATAGGGTAGTCTGGAATAGGTGTGATTAGGGTCCCCTATGAACATCAGATCATTTTCCCAAGTAGAAGTGGGTGATTTCACTTGCAACCTGATTGCAGGCAATTCTGCACAGAATAACCCAGACTGCTGCAGAACAATGCTCCAAAACCATAGCAAACCTTGGGCAAATGAGTTGATTTTCATAGGGTAGTCTGGAATAGGTGTTATTAGGGTCCCCTATGAAAATAAGATCATTTGCCCAAGTAGAAGTGAGTGATTTCACTTGCAACCTGATTGCAGGAAATTCTGCACAGAATAATCCAGACTGCTGCAGAACAATGCTCCAAAATCATAGCAAACCTTGGGCAAATGAGTTGATTTTCATAGGGTAGTCTGGAATAGGTGTGATTAGGGTCCCCTATGAAAATAAGATCATTTGCCCAAGTAGAAGTGAGTGATTTCACTTGCAACCTGATTGCAGACAATTCTGCAGAGAATAACCCAGACAGCAGCAGAACAATGCTCCAAAACCATAGCAAACCTTGGGCAAATGAGTTGATTTTCATAGGGTAGTCTGGAATAGGTGTGATTAGGGTCCCCTATGAAAATAAGATCATTTTCCCAAGTAGAAGTGGGTGATTTCACTTGCAACCTGATTGCAGGCAATTCTGCACGGAATAACCCAGACTGCTGCAGAACAATGCTCCAAAACCATAGCAAACCTTGGGAAAATGAGTTGATTTTCATAGGGTATTCTGGAATAGGTGTGATGAGGGTCCCCTATGAAAATCAGATCATTTGCCCAAGTAGAAGTGGGTGATTTCACTTGCAACCTGATTGCAGGCAATTCTGCACAGAATTCTGCAGACTGCTGCAGAACAATGCTCCAAAACCATCGCAAACCTTGGGCAAATGAGTTGATCTTCATAGGGTATTCTGGAATAGGTGTGATGAGGGTCCCCTATGAAAATCAGATCATTTTCCCAAGTAGAAGTGGGTGATTTCACTTGCAACCTGATTACAGGCACTTCTGCACAGAATAACCCAGACTGCTGCAGAACAATGCTCCAAAACCATAGCAAACCTTGGGCAAATGAGTTGATTTTCATAGGGTAGTCTGGAATAGGTGTGATTAGGGTCCCCTATGAAAATCAGATCATTTTCCCAAGTAGAAGTGGGTGATTTCACTTGCAACCTGATTGCAGGCAATTCTGCACAGAATAACCCAGACTGCTGCAGAACAATGCTCCAAAACCATAGCAAACCTTGGGCAAATGAGGTGAATTTAATAGGGGAGTCTGGAATAGGTGTGATAAGGGTCCCCTATGAAAATCAGATCATTTGCCCAAGTAGAAGTGGTTGATTTCACTTGCAACCTGATTACAGGCACTTTTGCACAGAATTCTGCACCCGCCTGCAGGGAAGAGCATGAAAAACATATCAAACCTTGAAGAAATGAGGTGAAAACTGGATGGGGATCTAGACTAGGTGTGATGACAGTGCCCTATCAAAATGGGCTCATTTTCCCAAGGGGAAGTAGGTGATTTCACCTGACACTTCACACCTGGCAACTCAGCACTAACTTCTTTGCAAGAAAAAGTCCACCAAATCAGTTTGCATGGAGCTGGAAATGTTGAGGGGGCCTGGAACAGGTGTCATAACACTAACAATCCAAAAAAGTATGGTCGCCACATAACACATGTGTGTGATGCCCAGAGAATGACTTCACAAGTGTGTTGACCCAAAAGTGACAAAATGTATCAATTTTGACAAAAACACAAAATCATGCACGCTGGTAGAGGGCAGCAGATGCTGGAAATCCAGATTTGGGTGCAAAAGACCAACAAATTATGGAGTTATGAGCTAAACCATATAGAATTTTGACTTAAGCCATTTTGACATTCTGCTTGTCAGAATTACACCAAAGTGTCAACAACAAAGTTTATACACAAATACTGTAGAACACTGGTTGCGACGTCGCTTTCGTGCGACCGTCGAAAATTCAAACCGGTAGTGTAACCACTCTAGCGCCCATTTCGTTGCGCCATCAGGTGGTTTGGATTTTGGGAGGTCCAACCCACTTTTGCGCCCAATCCGAGTCCAATCCGTCTCGCCACGGGCAAAATGGAGTTTCGCCAAAAAAACTGAATCCCGGTCGAAGCAGAGGATCCGAGTGCTGCTTCCGCGCGCGGCCCGGCTTCCCCCGTCAGGTGGTTTGGATTTCTAGGAACACATCTGGTCAGTTGACGCTACAGTGTTTCGTCAGGTGTGCTTTGTTGGATGGTTGCATTGCAGGTGGCGGCCATATGATTGCCAGCTGAACCAAGGTGGCTACCGACTGACCACGACCAAGTCACCTGGAGATAAACTCGAGGAGTAGATGCATATGTCGGCCGGAGGTACATGCGATATTTCTACTCTCTTATGTTTGAAGTTTCAATTGAAAATGTGAAGCAGCATCATTGTATGGTCAATTTTGCTGGTCTCATCATGTACAATGGCGATAATCCTGCATCTTACTGAATGTGAATTTTCCGAGCGTGTCCCATCAATGAGATGATATATTTGCCTACCAGCACTACAAACAACAGTACAGCAAACTCCACTACACTTACCAACACATTACACGTTACCTACACATGCATGCAATCCCCTTATGAAATGGCCCAAACCAAACGCAGATGCCGTAGTTAACCGGACACTCCAGTGACAACACTGCCTTCCTCACCTTCTCTCTCGTCTCCCTCACCCTCCTCCCCTCTTTCCTCCTCTCCCCTTCCCTCCTCTTCACTTCCCACACCTTTCCCTCCCTCCACCCCACCCTTCTTACCCTCCCCATCCCCCTCCCTCTTCCGTCCACCCAGCCTCTCCCTAATCCCCTCCTCAAGCTCCCTCGCAACCTCCACGTTCTCCTTCAGAAAGTTCCTTGCGCCTTCCTTCCCCTGTCCAATCACTTCGCCGTCCTTTTTGTACCACGCTCCAGAGAGCGTAAGCAACCCTTCTTTAACTCCCAAATCTAGGAGTTCCCCCTCCCGGGATATCCCGTGGCCAAACTCAATGTCAAACTCTGCCGTGCGGAAGGGCGGCGCAAGCTTGTTCTTGTTCACTGTTACCCGCACGCGGTTACCAACAATCTGTAGAGGAGAGGTGAGGACGGGGTAGGAGGGTGGAAGAAGGAGGGGGGAGGGGGAGGAGGAGGGAATCAGAGGAGAAAGAGGTAGAGCGAGCATGGGAGAAGGGAAAGGATGAGATTGGTGTAAGCAACCCCTCTTTTACCCCCAGGTCTAGGAGTTCCCCTTCCCGGGATATCCCGTGGCCAAACTCAATGTCTAACTCTGCCGTGCGAAAGGGCGGCTCGAGCTTGTTCTTGTTCACTGTTACGCGCACGCGGTTACCAACAATATGCAACGAAGAGGTGAGGATAGGTTAGCAGGGGAGGGGGGTAGGGGTGGGGGGGAAGCGAGGAGATAACAGGAGGGGATGGAGGTACAGGGAAAATGAGGAGTGAGTGTGAGCAGGCCCTCTTTACTCCCAGCTCCAACAGTTCCCCCTCCTGGGATATGTCCCGTGACCAGACTCAATACTGAACTCTGCCGTGCAGAAGGGCGGCGCGAGCTTGTTCTTGTTCACCGTTACACGCACGCGGTTACCAACAATCTGCGGCAGAGAAGCGAGGAGATGGAAGGGGGAGAAGAGACGCGTGTCTCCTTTTCAACCATTACACACACACAAGCAATGCAGCAGCAGTAGTCAGACTGACCCTTCTCTCCCTGCTACAGCTGCGGCACTCTCTTGGTGCAACCACAGAGGCGCATAGAACTTGAGTGCATTGCCCCCAGACGTCACCTCCACTGGCTGAAGGGATGCCATACCTGAGTGCCGTAGGGTGCTGTGGGATGTCAAGGAGTGCTGAGGGGTGCATGGGAGTTGAGAAACCCACATTCTCTCCCTGCTTCAGCTGCGCCACTCTCTTGATGTGCAGCCGCAGCGAGGCATAGAACTTGAGTGCATTGCCTACAGCTATGCTGTGGAGAGCTTGATGGTGCTGTGTGGTGCTGAATGGTGCGTTAGGGTGCTAAGCAGCTAAGGAGTGCTGTAGGGTGCAGAGGAGTGCAGAGTGATAACGAGTGCTAACCCACCTTCTCGCCCTGCTTCAGCTGCGCCACTCGCTTGATGTGCAGCCGCAGCGATGCATAGAACTTGACCGCCTTAGGGTGCTCTGTGGTGCTGCAGGGTGCCAAGGGGTGCTTGAGAGTTCCCACCTTTTTTCCCTGCTTCAGCTGCGCCACTCTCTTGATGTGCAGCCGCAGAGACGCATAGAACTTGAGAGCATTGTCCCAGTGTGTGCCACTCACTAAAGGGATGCCATACCTGAGAGCTGTAGGGTGCTGTGGGGAGCTGCGCGGTGCTGTAGGGTGCTGAGGGGTGATTGAGAGTTGATAAACGCACCTCTTCTCCCTGCTTCATCTGCGTCACTCTCTCAATGTGCAGTCGCAGAGAGGCATAGAACATGAATACATGTTGTGTGGAGTGCTTGATGGTGCTGAGTGGTGCTGAGGGGTGAGTTAGGGTGCAGAGGGGTACAGAGGAACGCTGAACCCACCTTTCCCTCCTGCTTCAGCTGCGCCTCTCTCTTGATGTGCAGCCGCAGAGTCGCGTAGTACTTGAGCGCATTGCCGCCAGATGTGCTGTGGAGTGTGCTTAATGGTGCTGTGTGGTGCTGAGGGGTGCGTCAGGGTCTTAAGGAGTGCTGTAGGGTGCAGAGGAGTGCTGAACGCACCTTCTCTCCCTGCTTCAGCTGCGCCACTCTCTTTATGTGCAGCCGCAGCGAGGCATAGAACTTGAGTGCATTGCCTCTGGACGTGCTGTGGAGTGTGTGCTTGATGGTGCTGTGTGGTGCTAAGGAGTGCTGAGTGCTAACGAGTGCTGAACACACCTTCTCTCCCTGCTTCAGCTGCGCCACTCTCTTTATGTGCAGCCGCAGCGAGGCATAGAACTTGAGTGCATTGCCCCCAGATGTCACCTCCACCGGCATGCCCATGCCCGGCCCTCCCATCATGAGCTTCGATCGCACCTGCACACAGATATAAAAGGAGGTGGGGAGAAGAGGAGGGAGAGATGTGGTGGAGAGGGGTGAAGGGAGTTGTGTGCCTCCAGACGTCACCTCCACCGGCATGCCCATGCCCGGCCCTCCCATCATGAGCTTCGACCGCACCTGCAAGGACGGAGGAGGGAGAGGTGGAAAAGGGGGTTAGGCCAACCTGGCGTCACCTCCACTGGCATGCCCATGCCCGGCCCTCCAATCATTAGCTTCGAGCGATGTGATAAAGGTGAATGTTTGAGACGTCTCCGAAATTCACTTTTATCAAAAGGGGGTTAGGCCAGCCTGGCGTCACCTCCACTAGCATGCCCAAGCCCGGCCCTCCCATCATCAGCTTCGAGCGAACCTGATGATGGTATGGGGAAGAGGAACGTGGGAGGAGGAATGGACGAGGGTTGTCCAAGAGAGTTGATAGACACCTCTCACTTGCCTCCAGACCTCACCTCCACTGGCATGCCCACGCCCATGCCCATGCCCATGCCCATGCCCATGCCCATGCCCATGCCCATGCCCATGCCCATGCCCATGCCCATGCCCATGCCCATGCCCATGCCCATGCCCATGCCCGTACCCATGCCCATGCCCATGTGCATGCCCGTGCCCATGCCCATGCCCATGCCTATGCCCATGCCCATGCCCATGCCCATGCGCATGCCTGTACCCATGCCCATGCCCATGCCCATGCCCATGCCCATGCGCATGCGCGTGCCCGTGCCCATGCCCATGCCCATGCCCATGCCCATGCCCATGCCCATGCCCATGCCCATGCCCGTACCCATGCGCATGCCCGTACCCATGCCCATGCCCATCGCGCAGTGCCCGTGCCCATGCCCATGCCATGCCCATGCCCATGCCCATGCCCTATGCCCATGCTCAAGCCTGTACCCCAGGCCCATGCCCATGCCCATGCCCATGCCCATGCCCATGCGCATGCCCTTGCCCGTGCCCATGCCCATGCCCATGCCCTGCCAGCCATCATGAGCATCGAACACAGGTGAGGGCTTGCAGTAGGCCTTCAGTTGTCTTTCATAGAAAATCCATTCAAAACCACACGTTCAATTCAAACCGCACACAGCATATACTGATTTTTTAGTCAACTAGAAAGTAGGGCCGTGCATTTTGTTTCAAAAAAAAAAAAAAAAAAAAACACACCCGTTCAAATTGCTTTTGCAGTGCATACGATACTTCTACCGCTGCCCGCTATCTCCGTGGGCCTAGCTTCCCCATGGCGCCTGCCAAAATGCAACCCACCCCTGGTTGCAAATCGCACCTGTCGTCGACGCGGCAATGCGTCCTGCATAGTCGCTTCCTCCTCTGACCTTGCGCATAGTGAAAGAGGTTGGCGAGGAAAGGTAAGCAAGAAGCGGAAGAGAGCGTGAGGGGTGGGTGCTCTTAGGAGCACAATAGAAAGAACGAATGTTGATAAGAAAGTAATTTTGAGGTGCCTCAAATGTAGAACGAATGCATATGCATGTTGATGGAAAACGACTCAACCCACAAATTCCCCCCATCCGAAAGGCAGTACCCAAGGCACCTCAAAATAATACAAAAGCCACGTTAGCAAAAAGAATCTCACAGAAGAAGCTCCAAATCCCAAAAGCTTCATGCCGGGGTTTGGTTCTTCGGTGAGTGTCCAGCGGGGTTAAAATAGCGCTTGCATTCATACACAAACACTCACCCGAGGAAAGCCCCCAATCCCAAGGGCCGCGTCCAGGGCAATGTAGCCTGAGGGTATGACCGGGACACGGTGGGCGGTCAGGCAGGACTCACCTAGAGGTTGCACACACGCACACACAGACACACACGTACCCGAGGGAAGCCCCCTGTTCCAAGGAGCCTGAGGGGATGACCGGGACGCGGCAGGCTGCCATGTTGGTATTGGTGCTTCAGTGGGTGTCTGACTGCAACCATACTCACATGCAGTATGCATTGTATTGCGCACATAAAGAGACACTCACCCGCGGGAAGCCCCCAATCCCAAGAGCCGAATCCAGGGCAATGGAGCCTGAGGGAATGACTGGGACACGGTGGGCGGCCAACTTGGCATTGGTGCTTCAGTGAGTGTCTGACTGCAACCATACTCACATGCAGTATGCATTGTATTGCGCACATAAAGAGACACTCACCCGTGGGAAGCCCCCAATCCCAAGAGCAGCATCCAGGGCAATGGAGCCTGAGGGAATGACCGGGACGCGGTGGGCGGCCAAGTCCGCCTCAGTGCCGCCCAGAACCATCACTGCCTCCCGCCCAAACTTGGCTCGTAGCTGCATGGGTGTGACGGGAGCGGAAGACAAGGGGAGCGGAGTGGGGGGAAGCGTGGGCAAGTGTGGGGGGAACGGGATCGTCCGACTCAGTGCCGCCCAGAACCATCACTGCCTCCTGCCCAAACTTGGCTCATAGCTGTAGGGGTGCGTAGAGAGGGGGGGATGGGCGGGGGAGAGTAGTGAGGAGGAGAAAGAGGGGGTGGGCGGCCAAGTCCGACTCAGTGCCGCTCAGAACCATCACTGCCTCCTGCCCAAACTTGGCTCGTAGCTTGCTTGCAACCCTAGACCGTTTGCTTGGTAACCCTAAACCCTACCTCCTGAGCTGCTTGCTCCAGCAGCTGCTGCTTCCTGTTGCATGCATTCTCAAAACAGGTTACCATCATACCTCCGCACACCACTACATCTTCTCGACCATATCTCTCACACCACCATATCTCTCATAGCACCATACCTATTAATCACCACCATACCTATTAATCACCATCATACCTCCTGAACGGCTTGCTCCAGCAGCTGCTGGTTCCGCGTGACTAGGTCCTCCTCGCTCTTCTCCTCCGCCTTCCCTTCCCTCCCATCCCTGCCTTTCCTCCTCACCATACCCCCTCACACCATCATACCTCCTCACCATCATACCTCCTCACACCACCATACCTCCTCACCACCATACCTCCTCACCATCATACCTCCTCACCACCATACCTCCTCACCATCATACCTCCTCACACCACCATACCTCCTCACCACCACACCTCCTCACCACCACACCTCCTCACCACCACACCTCCTCACCACCACACCTCCTCACCACCATACCTCCTGAACGGCTTGCTCCAGCAGCTGCTGCTTCCTTGTGACTATATCCTCCTCACTCTTCTCCTCCGCCTTCCCCCCTCTCCCTGCCTTTCCATCCCTCGTCTGCTGCACTGCTGCCTTGCCACTGCGCCGACCTGCACACATCAAGTGCAGATGCAGCGACAGACAGAAACAGGGAGTACACGAGCAGCATCCTTCAATCCCTCCTACTATCTCGTCTGTTGCACTTCTGCCTTGCCACAGCCACACCAGTCCAGTTCAAAACAGCCGCACGCTTAAAACAGACCATACGCGAATACCACAATCCAACCTGTCTCATCTTTTAATGAGCTGATTTTGTAGGCGCCTCAAAAACAGCCGCACGTTTAAACAGACCATACGCGAGTACAATCCAACCTATCTCACCTTTTGCTGAGCTGAATCTAGCAACGGACAGCCCGCCAAAAATGCCGCTCGTTCTGATACCATCGCCACCAGCCGCGAGTGTCCCATTCCGAACCAAGCCATGCAGTTGAACCGAAGCAGCAACCGAGCCTGCTGTGCCAGCATAGGCTACCGAACCAAGAGGTTCGGCAACAGCCCAGTAACCAGGCTTGCAAAGCGTCATGGAAGTAGCCAAATCCCAGGGTTGGTGACGACGACAAGGCGGTTTACTGCAGTTGGCCACGTCAGGTGTTGTCATGGCCACGTCAGCTGTGGCCCAGGCAGCATTGTTAGTCAAGATTTGTGTTTCCGCATTCAAGCTGCTTGTAAGCACCGGGATGTTACCACTGGTAACCACAAGGGTGCTGCTGCTGTTGTTTCTGCATGTTTGCCTTGTAACATTGTTACAAATGCTGCTGTCGCCGTTCCTGCTGACTACACTATCCAACCCTAAACAGCCACGCGTACAGCCAAACCGGCTGGCTGTATTAGGCCACGTGTTTTCTAGGAATTGGCGGGCCCTTCTGCCTGGAAGCCGCCGCGCAAAAGCGCCAATACCAGCCATGAACAAAAAATATTCTAAAAACTTGACGCGCTTCCGTCGTCCCCGAAGTACGTTGCAAGAGGCCCGTTGATGCCGGAGATCCGTGCGATCCAGGCGATGCTAGTGCTATACCCGAGAATCACGCGCGGCGTCCCGAACAGTTGATTTCTAAATCGCGATTCTTGGAGCAACTATGTTAGATTTCGAAAACAGCGGCAGGGCATTCGCAAAAGACATGCACGGAACTAAAGTAATAGAAAGAAAAAAACATACGCGGATGATGCACCGTGAAGGAATATATTAGAGAGCGTAGCGATAGCGAGAGAGTCTCTGCTATGGGAATGATGTTGCGCCAGCAACTTGGTAGAGTTTTGGTAGCGTTTGCCTCTAAGGACTTTGTGAGAATTGAACTAGCATTTGGGCCAAGTAGAATTGCAATATCAATTATCAAACACACAAGCAAACACAAACATATATAGGCAAGCAAGAGTTGCACAATTGTTGCGTGGCGCTGCGAGTAACCCAACCCACACGAAAGTGCTGTGCAGGTGGGTGAACGCGCCCCGCACATTTCCAACCCAACTCGGCACCGGAATGTCTCACCGTGCACGCTACTCCTGCCAACACAGCAAGTGAGCAGCGTGCCTCACAAGCAAGGCACCTACGACCCCCAAGACTCGTCATTCCTAGCACCGATTCCGCCGAGTTCGCTGCAGTAGCTCACAGTCACTCGTAGTCACTAATGACCGCCACCGAACTCGTGCGTCGGTGCCGAGTAGACTCAGTCGTTAGGCGCCGACCTGCCAAGTCAAAGGTCATCGAGGGCCCTTGCTGTCGTAGGGCCCTCTAACACTCCCCTGCCATACTACAGCAAGGCCCTTTATAATCACAGGGCATGCATACACACATACACACCAAAACAAAGGGATACACACAAACGAAACACGCTCAAAGTGTAAACACGCACCGCACCAGCCATGGATAGGCCATGGCACCATCCACATCATGGAGTGTCTAGGTCTTCACTCCCCTCACTCGAGAGCCGCACCTGCCCCACAGCCTCGAAGCAACGACTGAAGGCGGGGAAATGCAATGCCTTTGTGAGGTAGTCAGCAGGCTGCTCGCTCGTAGGGATGTACTGCAGCTGCAGCTTCCTGCGCTTGACCATGTGCTGCAGCCACATGTGACGACGCTCCATGTGCTTGAGGCTCCCCTTGAGCCCCATGCCACCTGCCACTGAAATGGCGGAGGAGTTGTCCACAAAGAGAGTCGTGGGCTCCTCACTCCTCAGCAGTTGAAACTCTGCCAGCAGGAAGCGCAGCCTGCGCGCCTCCTTCCCAGCCTCCACAGCAGCAACGTACTCAGACTCAGTGGAGGAAAGGGTGGCGCAACGAATCCGCTGGCTCGCCCATGAGACAGCAGCACCCCCGAGCACGAAGACATAGCCACCTGTGCTGGTCGTGTTCTGCTTGTCCCCTGCATCATCAGCATCGGCGTAGCCCACCAGCTCCAAGGACTCCGGCCCACCACCAAACTCCAGCGCCACATCCCTGCTCCCCACCAAGTACGTCAAGCACCGGTCCAACTCCTTCCAGTGCTGATCACTCCGCACAGTCTGGCCCGACCCCAGCTTGCTGCAGGCGAACGAGATGTCGGGACGGGTGGTACAGGCCGCGAACTGCAAGGATCCCACCTTCTGCCTGTACTCCTCCTCCTGGCGAGACTGCCATCCCACATCCTCGAAGGTCTGCACACTGAAAGGGTCAGAGGAAAGAGGGGTGCGAGGCACTCGCAGCGGCTGCTCCCCGTCAAAGAAGCGCCTATGGACCTTGTCCACATAGGCCCCCTGGTGCAGCCACAGCCTCCTCGTGGGCGTGTCCCGAATCAGCTGCAACCCCAGATATTTCTCCACAGGGCTAATCTCCCGCAGCTGAAAGGCACTCTGCAGCAGGTCACGCAGCTCCGCTAGCATGCTCTGACTGCGGCTGGCAGCAAGCAGGTCATCCACATACACCAGCAGCCAGCACATCTCCCCCTCAGCATCAGTCTTGAAGTACAGAGCCTCATCCACCTTGCTCTTCTTCCATCCAGCCCCAAGCAGCACCCCATCCAAGGCCTCATACCATAGCATCGGGCTCTGCTTGAGCCCATACAGACTCTTCACCAACTTACAGACACGAGGAGTCCCATCCTCGTAGTAGCTCTGCTGCTCCATGTAAAGGTCTCGGTCCAGCACGCCATGGAGGAACGCGTTCTTCACATCGAGCTGCATCAGGTCCAAATCAAGTGCAGCTGCAATCGCCAGAAGCACACGCGCCGTCACATAGCTTCCCACAGGGGCGTACGTCTCCTCATAGTCCACCCCTGCCACCTGCGTGAACCCCTTCACCACCAGCCTCGCCTTCTCACGCTCCACTATCCCATCAGGTCGGAACTTGGTGTTCAAAATCCAGCGGTTCTTCATCACATTCACCCCTGGCGGACGCGGAACCAACTCCCACGTCCCCTGCTCAATCAAGCTCCGCATCTCCTCATCCATCGCCTCCTTCACCTTGTCTCCCTTCCAGCAGCCCAAGGCCTCCTTCACTGTCATTTTCGCTATGTCCCACTGCCTCTCAGGATTAGCTGCCACGTCCGGGTCCAGGTTAGTCCACTCCTCGTCCTCCTCCTCGTCATCCAAGCCCGCTGGCTCAACCACTACAGCCCAAGCGTATCGAACAGGCGGGACACCACGAGTGATGCGAGTGGAGCGACGCAGTGGTGCAGTGGTCGTCCCAGAAACCAACACACGACCACCATCTCTAATTCCCCACATCTCCTGCTCCCCTGTCTGCTGCTCCCCAATCTGCTGCTCCCCTGTCTGCTGCTCCCCTGTCTCCTGCCCCCCACTCTGCTGTACTCCATCCATACTGCTCTCGTCCTGCAGCTGCTCAGTCTCAAGGCGCTGCCCGTCGGTGATCTCCACAGACGGTGGCACCTCCATCCCCCCCTCACCAACGGGCGGCGCCGTGGAAGACGAAGAAGAGGGCGGAGCAGGTGCAGGAGGGATGGAGGGTGGAAGGGGAGATGGAATAACAGGAGGAGGAGGGGAAGCCAAGGGGGGTGAGGAGGAAAAAGGCGGGGCAGGGGGAATCACACGAGGGTAGACTGAAGGCGGAGGTGGGGTGGGGACCGAGGTAGGGACATAGGGCATAGCAGGAGGTGCGACCACCTCCTCCTCCTCCTCCGCCTCCTCGAGAGTGATCGGGAAGAGTGAGGGAAGGGGCTCATAGGGCATCGAACGCCCCCCATGCTCCTGCTGATGCCAAGCCTTCCATCCTGCTAGGGACATGGTCTCATAGAACACAGCTTCCACAGTGGTGATGAGGCGGTTGGACTCCAAGTCCAGCACGGCCCAGCCCTTGCTCGCAGCTGACACACCCAAGTGCAACCCCCAGCGAGCCTTAGGCGCCAGCTTCCCCCCACGCTGCGACTGTGGTACCATGTACTGCAGCATGCAGCCCCAAACACGCACCATACTGACATCAGGTTTGCGTCGGAAGGCGAGCTCGTACGGCGTCACACCAGAGGGTAGTGAGGCGTGCTCTACGCGGTTGCGCACCCAGACGGCCTGAGCCAACGCCAGGTGCCACCAGTGATGCTGCACACCCATGTGCAGCAACATCGTCCGCACCGCCTCCACAATGCTGCGCATCTCCCTCTCGGCCATCCCGTTCTGCTCCGGCGTGTACGGGCATGTGAGGTCATGGATGATGCCTTTACCGTCGAGGAAGAGCGTGAAGTCGTGCCCCAGGAACTCGCCACCCCGATCAGTGCGCAGCGCCTGCACCGTGGTCTTGCACTGTCGCTCTGCCATCGGGAGCCACTTCTGGAACGCCGCCAGCGCATCACTCTTCTGGGCCAAAGGGTAGGCCCAGACATATCGCGTCTTGCGATCCTTCAGCACCAAGAAGTAGCGGCTGCCGTCCTTAGCTGCTTCACGGAAAGGGCCACACAGGTCAGCATGCACCACCCCGAGCAACTCATCCTCCTCCTCTCCCACAGAAGGAAAGGTATGACGAGTGATCTTTCCCCCAACACAGGAGACACAAGGTATGCCTGACTTGCCCCCCTTCTCCAAATCCAAGCCCTTCACTGACCCATGAGCCGCTGTGCGCTCGATGGCATCAATACCAACGTGTGCCATACACGCATGCCACAGGTCCCCCTTAGACCGTACGCCGGTCGCCAAGGTACGAAGTGCCACCGTTTCGCCTTCCTGCTGCTGCGTCGAACACGGCTGGAAGTTCGTGCAGAGAACACGCCCCTTGAACTCCGCACGACCAAGGAGCGATCCATCTGGTGCCCGCAGCAAAGTCACATCCCCGGCATCCAGCAGCTGCACACCACTATCACGCAGCTGCCCAGTAGGGAGAAGACTAGCCTGCACTCCTGGTACGTACAGCACGTCCGGCACCAAGACACGCCTGCCCCCCTCCTCAAGAAGAGCGACTGTGCCTCGCCCCTGCACCTCCTGAAGGGCGCCGTTGAAGCCGGTAACCTGCTTAATGCTGCCGCCGCTGCTCATCTCCACAAAGGCAGAACGATCTCCCATGAGATGGTGGGAGCATCCGCTATCAAGCAGCACGACGCTCGGGTTCGCCTTCACAGCAGCTGCAACAGCCTGTAAGCCCTCCCCGGCCTCAGGCTCTAGCACAACGAGAGGAGTCTGCTCCACAACTGGCTTCACCATCGCACATGATGACTGCCCGCTCCCCTTAGAGCCATCACCCCCCTTTCCGTTGCTACCTCCAGAACCCTCTCCACCGGTGTCTGCCTCCTTATCCGCCCGCTGCTGACAGTACTTAGCAGCATGCCCTATTTGTCCACACACATAGCACTTCCCCTTGAAGCCCCCTTTCCCCCCCTTCGGTTGGCCATCCTTACCCCCTTTCCACTTCTCCCCTCCCCCACCAAGCCCACCCCCATTCTTAGGCTGCTGCTGCTGTGCCGTAGTGGGAGGGGAAGGGAATGAAGTCTGCTGGAATTGGGGCTTACCCTTCTTGGTAAAGACCTGGTTAGCCTGGGGAAGAAATTGGTCTTTTCGTCCCTCTGCCGCCAGCGTACACTCCTCCTCGATGATGTAGCTAGCGAGGGTGTCCTTGTCCAACTCCTTGCGAACCTGCGGCAACTTCAGCATCCTGCGTAAGAGGTTGTACTGCTGCGGCAACCCCTTCACAACGTGAGTGATGTACGACGCCTGCGAGTAATCTACGCCGGCCATCCTCAGGTTCACTAGGATCTGCTGCGCACGGTTGCAATAGGACGTAGCGGACTCGTGCTCTCCCATCTCGAGGTTAGTGAGCGCCTGCTCTAACTGACCGATGTACAGATCGTCCTTCGCCATGTACGTGCGCATAATAAACTGCCATGCCTGATAGCCGGCATCGACCTTCATGCGACACGCCTTAAGGGCGATCTGTACGGTTGGGGAGCAGCATCGGGAAATGGTGGTGAATGTCAGCAACTGCATCGCGCGGAACTGAGAGAGATGCGCAAGCGCACGCGCTGGTGGAATGGGGGTGGTGCCATCTATGAATCGCTTTAGCTGAGCGATCTCAAGCTGCGGCTCGATTGATTCTGTCCACGTCGACAGGTCGTGACGTCCTTCTAACGGCCTAGTGACAACGATCTTGTCTGGAGTGAATCTGAAGTAGCCATAGTTGGGGGCTATTCCCTCGTCCCTCGACATCGATCCAATCGGGGTAACGCCCGGCATAGCCTCACTATCGAACTCTTCCGCAATTCCTCCTCCAGCAACGCTCCGCCGTCCTACATTCGCATGCTCTCGTGACGCTGCTGCACGATGAACACGCTCCTGTACACCGCCAACGCTAGCCGTACTAAACCGAGTTGGTCCTCGCAGGACCCCACGCGACATCAACCCATCAAACTCCTCGTCATCGCTATTTCCGCCATCGACAGCCATATCCCACGCACTAGTACCTCCCGCAACTTGCTCAACATTCTCTACACGTGGCGAAGGGTGCTCACGACGCCGACGCGAGCGCAATCCCTCCAACATTAGCTCGTATTCGATATCACTAATCTCACCACGAGAATGACGAGCCACGAGATCCTCCTCTAGGGCGCGCAAATTACCGGCCTCCACGTTCGCCTCCTCTGTACTCATCCTCTACGACGTCTCTATAAGGTACCACAAATTAAAATAAAGTGCCCCTTCCTTAAATCCCTCGTCTCGGGGTCACCTCACAAGGGTCCTCAGACGAGTGGTAATAAATTACCAAACGCCCTATCCTTGGGTCCGAGAACGTAACTGGAGGGAAATCAAGAGAGGTTCAACTTAGATTAATAAGCGCCCTTCACTAACGCCGCACGCCAAGGCGAGTATACGAACACGAATATCAACGACGACGGAAATCTATGCGTGTTCCTTCCACGCTCACCGCACCATGAAGGAATATATTAGAGAGCGTAGCGATAGCGAGAGAGTCTCTGCTATGGGAATGATGTTGCGCCAGCAACTTGGTAGAGTTTTGGTAGCGTTTGCCTCTAAGGACTTTGTGAGAATTGAAGTAGCATTTGGGACAAGTAGAATTGCAATATCAATTATCAAACACACAAGCAAACACAAACATATATAGGCAAGCAAGAGTTGCACAATTGTTGCGTGGCGCTGCGAGTAACCCAACCCACACGAAAGTGCTGTGCAGGTGGGTGAACGCGCCCCGCACATTTCCAACCCAACTCGGCACCGGAATGTCTCACCGTGCACGCTACTCCTGCCAACACAGCAAGTGAGCAGCGTGCCTCACAAGCAAGGCACCTATGACCCCCAAGACTCGTCATTCCTAGCACCGATTCCGCCGAGTTCGCTGCAGTAGCTCACAGTCACCCGTAGTCACTAATGACCGCCACCGAACTCGTGCGTCGGTGCCGAGTAGACTCAGTCGTTAGGCGCCGACCTGCCAAGTCAAAGGTCATCGAGGGCCCTTGCTGTCGTAGGGCCCTCTAACACACCGGCCCCTACTAATGATCGCCACGAATTATCAGACGACATGCGCTAACACTGGAGGAAAAAAAGGAGAAAAATCTATCGAGTGGGATCTGTAAACACGCGCCTCAGCACATTGAACGGGTGGCGTCTCCCTGACGATTCCAGACATAGGATCAAGGGCGGAGAGTTGTCATTTTTGCTTATGATTCTCGATTACAATTCTACACAAATTTGTTTTCCAAAGATTGGTTTTGTAACCTTCTCCGAGAAGGCGGTTTCGCCCAGTCACAGCGTCATTCCTGGCAGGGTCGATCCACGGGGATATTCATTGACATGGTTCTGGACGGTTTGTTACGTAAAGAAAGAGATATCTGGCGGCGTTACGCGGTTGCTCTCCTTTCAAGAATTTTCATCTCCCAAACCAGGTAACCAGATTAAGTATTTCGTTCTGTCTTCGTAACTTCGAGAGCTCACAACCCTTGCCTGTGCTACCATATGTGTTTCTGCTGGCCCCTCGTCATTCTCGAGGTCTGCTTGTCAAGCAAGCGAGAGTCGAGGACGACCCTCCCGCACAGGCGAACAAGGACTTCTGCTATCCCAGGCTGAGACAAAAGCACGTGAAGAGTCGTCCAAGCCTTCAACAAAAACTTCGCTGTTTTGAGTCCGCTTTCTTTCATTCCTCGGGCAGAGCTGGTCTGTGCGCGTCGCAGGCGAAGCGCACCACAGTACACGCGCACAGTTCAGGCGAGCAAACCCAAGGTGTCTTTTAGACATCTCTCTCATCCGCCACATGTCCCAGTTCGCTAGATCCGCCGCCATTGCGATCTCGATCGAACGGCTCGAGATAAAACATATCTGATCGGCCTCTCGAGCTGTTTGGCCGATCAGCGAGCAGATCCAGTCAACGGCCCAGATCTGGTCAAGACAGATCCCATCAGCGGACCAGATCCTGTCAAGGCGGATCTGCCAGTCAAACGGACCTTTCTGTGTCCAGTCATTGACATCGACCGCTCGTATCATCTGGCCTCTTTCGATCGTTGTTATGGCTCGATCGGACGGCGTACGACACGCGACAAGGATCCTTTTAACGCGGATTCACACGTCATCATCGTCATCGTCATCGTCATCCGCCGCCGCAGCAGCGTGTAATGGCGCCAGGATGCAAACAGCAGCAGGAGCACGGACAGGAGCTGTTAGCCGCCCTTTAGATGCTATCATTCGCACCGTGCTGAACCTCCCCACCAGATCTCCAACCGCCGCCTATTCTGCTGCTGCTGCTGCTGCTGCTGCTCCCTCCGCCTCCTCCTTCGCCTCCTCCGCAGCTTCACCTGTTTCCACTCCCTCTGCCGTCTCACCTGTTCGGGCGCTTGTGTTTGGCTGCAGCGGGCGAGCAGGAGGAGGGGCGGTTGCTGTGGCGCGAGCAGGGGGAAGAGGTCCCGCTGCAGGTGCAGGTGCAGGTTTAGGTGCAGGTGCAGTGAATCTGGACATTGGGGGTCTGAGATGGCTGAAAACGAGCACGGGACGCGTACGCGCTGTGGGCGCGAAGGCAAAAGTTGGGGCAGGGGCGGGGGCAGGTGCTGTGCATGTGGACATTGGGGCGAGGGCTCGGGCGCGGCAGACGCAGCGAATGTGGACGCTAGTGATTGGTGGAGGCGCGGTGGCTGGGCTGGCAATATTTGCGATGAACTCGTTTCAAGAAAACCTGATGCGGCAAATGAGGAACCGAAACGGAAACGCGGATGGAAGAGGAAGGGGAAGACAAACTGAAGCTTTGTGATTTGGGGAATCTCGAGTGTGCTGATGGGTGTGGCGTGGTTGGGTGCTGTGCGGTTGAGTGCGGCAGTGACGGTCGACTAGCAGCAACTCTGGGAGAAAGGGGAGGCAGGCTGGGGGAGCAGGGCGAGCGGAGGCGAGATTGCAGTGAGGGGGAGCGGCGGAGCGCGGATGGGGAGGGGGGAAGGAGGGGCGCGGACGGGGAGGGGGAGGGGAGGGCGTGGTGGAGAGTACAAGGCGAGAGGTGTAGAGTGGACGGTGAGTGGTGGAGAGGGGAGGGCGAGTGGAGGAAGGAGGGGATGTTGAACTCATCAATCTGCTCCAGTCTCATCCACTCCATGTCCCCTGAATGCAGGCTGCGCGTCCTCCTGTGCGCCCTCGGCAGCAGCCGCTGCGGCTGCTGGTCCTGTGAGTGCGGCACGGTTGGGTGTGGCGCGGTTGGGTGCGGCATGGTTGGGTGAGGCACTGCAGCGTCGCAGGGAGAAACGGGAAGCAGGCGAGACGAACGGGGGGAGCGCAGCACGCAGAGGCGAGGGCGAAGCGAGGGCGAGAGGAGAGGCGCGGATGGCGAGGGGCGGGAGTGGCGAAGCACAAAATCCTCCTCGCCCATCTGCTGCTGGAACGAGGGGATGGTGTGCCGATCTGCTCCAGCCGGATCTTCTCCATCTCACCCGAATGCAGGCTGCGCGTCCGCCTGTGCGCTCTCGTTAGCTGCTGCTGCTGCTGCTGCTGCTGCTGCTGCTGCTGTTGCTGTTGCTGGTCTTGTGAGTGCAGCATGGTTGGGTGCGGCACGGTTCTATATAACGCCCACGCAGGTCAGTTGCGTTGGTGATCTCAATGATTCTGAGAAGGTTGAAACGCGAGGCGAAGGGGCCGTGAGTGGACTTGCTGTTGCAGCAGCAGCTGGTGCTGCTGCTGCTGCTGCTGCTGCTGCTGCTGCTGCTACTGCAAGTTGTTTTCGTTCTGAGGCGTCGCAGTTGGTCGCCTCGTGCCACAACCCTTCATATCTGCTTCATCCCACGCCCCTTTCCACCTCCCTCGTCGCACCCCCCTTCTCGTCTCTCGCGTGTCCTCGCTGTTTCTCATCTCCCCTTTCAGGCCCTCGAGAAGTTTGCAGAGAACTCGTCTGCCAACAGGTTCAGGCTGGGCGGGCTTGTGAAGGAGGGCAGGTGAGAGGGGAGAGAGGGGGAATGGTGAGAGGGGTATAGAGGAGGGTTGGTTGGGGGAACAACTGGTCTCGTGTTGCCAGGGCGATTGCTAGCGGGTGTTGCTCGAGAAGTTTGCAGAGAACTCGTCTGCCAACCGCTTTAGGCTGGGAGGGCTTGTCAAGGAGGGCAGGTGAGTGTGGAAAGTGGAGGAATGGTGAGAGGGGGGTTGGTTGTCGGAACAATTGGTCTCGAGTTGCTAGTGGGTGTTGCTAGGCCGTGCTGATAGCACGTGTAGCTTCAGAAGTTTGCAGAGAACTCGTCGGCCAACCGCTTTAGGCTGGGAGGGCTTGTCAAGGAGGGCAGGTGAGAGTGGAAAGTGGAGGGCTGGAGCGAGCGGAGAGAGGAGGGTAGGAGAGAGGGGTCCGGTGAGAGGAGGGAGGAAGGAAGGTGAGAGTGGGGAGAGGAGGGAAGGTGAGACGTTATATTGGAGAGCGGATTGGTGTGAGGAGGGTTGGTGTGGTGTGAGGAGGGTTTGTGTGGGGTTGGTGTGAGGAGGGTCTGTGTGTGTGAGGAGGGTTGGTGTGAAGGACGAGGGTCTAGTGGATGGGAGGGGAGGAACTCCACATGCCAATTTCACCTTCATATTAAAAAAAAAAAAAAAAAATCATCATCCCGACTTATGCTTCCTTCGTTGTGTTTCTTCTGTGCCATGTGTGTGTGTGTCTCTCTCTCTCTCTCTCGATGCTTCCCCCCCCTGTACCACACCAGTGTTCGCATCCCTGCAGGCAGCATCGAGATGGAGTTTGTTGTCACCGACCTTGCAACAGATGTGAGTATAAGAGTTTCCATTTTGTTACAGATGTAAAAAAACGAGTTTCCAAATAGCAACAGATGTGAGTAAACGAGCTTTGAAATTGAAACAAATGCGAGAAAGGGAGTTAAAAATTATTGCCACAGGTGTGTGTGTGTGTGTGTGCGCGCGCGCGCGCGCGCAATAGTTTCCAGCAGAGGTTTTTCTACGCCCATTCACTCCCCTTCTCTCCCCTCTCCTCCTCACACCCCTCCCACTGCAGATTCTGGTCCGCTACAGGGGCGCTCTGCCAGATTCGTTTCAGCGCTGAAAGGGCGCCCCTGCCAGAATGAATCAACAGCCAGGTCATTCTATGGCTGTTGATTCAAGCCAACGTTTTTTTCGGCGCCTCAAAGATCGTTTCAGCGCAGGTCATTCTGTGGCTGTTGATTCAAGCCAACGTCGCTGCTTCCTTCAGTTGAAACCCTTCTTCTCTTCCTTTTCCGCTCCTTACAGTGCATATCCTGGTCCGCTACAGGGGTGCCTTGCCTGATCTGTTCAGGGAGGGCCACTCCGTGGTGGCCGAGGGCTTTCTGCTGCCTCTCAGCCAAGCCATCACCGCTGCTTCTCTCAGTGTTACGCCCCTTCTCATCTTCCTTTCTCCCTGCTTACACTGCAGATCCTGGTCAGGTACCGGGGTGCCCCGGGGTGCTCTGCCTGATCTGTTCAGGGAGGGCCACTCCGTGGTGGCCGAGGGCTTTCTGCTGCGCCCACTCGGCCATGCCAACACCACTGCTCTCTTCAGTGTTATACCCCTTCCATTTTTCTTTTCTCGCCCCACCCCCCCGTCTTTACACCAAATTCTGGTACGGTACAGGGGTGCCTTGCCGGATCTGTTCAGAGAGAGGGCCATTCTGTGGCAGAGGCAAGGAAAGGCTCTGGCTTGGTCGCTGCTGTGCAACCGCCACACTGCACTTCTGCTGGTAGAGCGTGTGCTTTGGTAAAGACTCTGCTGGACTATTGTGCTGCTGTGTGATGCCCATCGCTCCCTTGATGCTCATCAGACTTCCCCTGCTGTGCTGGCATGGCAGGGCGTGGACAATACTCAAGGGCGAGAAGTACCACCACTGACACACACCCACCACGCTTCCACCTGCTCCCTTCACATGCGGAGCCACTCAGTGTTGGCAGCTAAGGGTTGCCACATCACAGCAGGCGGACAAGTCAGCACCATGTGGTGTGTGTGCCTCTCACTAACTGCTGTGCCATGCAAGCTAGCGCCTTCGGCTGTTCTTTAGAGTTCTCAAGGCAGCACACACAGCAATGCATTCCAGGTATTCATTGGGACAAAAGCAGGGACATGTTTGTGGAGCCATCACAAGGAGCACTAGTGTGCTTGAAACGAATGTTCATGTGCATAAGCAGCAGCAAATCTGCAATGGTGAAAGGTCCGCATGTGTGCAGAATATGCATGCTCTGCCAAGGAGAAATGCAACACGAATTTATTGTACAGCTGCACACCAAGCCCGGTTCTGCCGCTGATTTACTGGCCACCAACTCCCGTGGTTTCGGCGAGGCCACGGTCCTGCCACTCTCCGGTCGTCTCCATGTCTCCTTCGACTCTGGGGTTTGCTGTTCCATGCCCGGCATGCGCGATAGCGAGCATCCCTGCTTATGGGCATCCCATCACGCTCTTGCTCCTTTGGCCCATTTAGCGACTAGCGGGGTCTCTCCGGGCTCTGATGTAGTGTTGCGCGGTTCTGGAACGCTCTACTCCGTTTTGCATGCACGTTGTTGTGACGTCTGGTACGTCGGCGATGCTCGCATGTTATTGGTCGTCGACCAGCGCTGCCTTTCTACAGTTTCACTCGCTTGAGCTCTCCAGCTCGGCTACGGTTCGACTGGGTCTGGCATTGCTTGTCCGTAATGTCCGCCCGACTGTAGGTGGTACTTGTCATTCATTTCTCAGCTGCGGCATATTCTTTTGCTTGTTTGTTCTAAGATCTCATGCCTCTAACCAGATCTGATCTGCCTCTCATGCAGGAGTGCTCGACAGGTTCACTCAGCAGGCTCCACACTGCTTTAACGTTTTCTTGTATTGGCTTCACCTGTCCCAGGATCAGGTTGTTCGCTGAAATCAAGACCGGACTCAAAGTGAAAGCAAACAAGCAAACTGGCCAATACTAGCATTGTTTACCATTGCTCACAACAGCACTTTCGCCTACTTTCGCTCGTTTGGTCTCCCGCCAAGCTGGTCGCTACATTCCTACTTTGCTACAGGTTGCTTCGCCATCTCTCCCTCTGTCTAATTTACATATTCAGGTTTATCCTATTCTATTTCCCTACATTAAAAACATGACACCCCTCTCCGATCTGGGCCCCACTCGCTCGCTCTTACAGTCCTGCTTTGTGGGACATATCTGCGGTAGAGTTCGTAGATGCATTAGAATCTACTTCTGTGATGTATGCCGATGTTGACTATAGTGCTGCTGGATCTATTTGCTCTCGTGTTCGTAGCTTAAGATCCTTGCCAGTAGCTAGTGTAGGTGCTTACGCTTCCAATCTAGGTGCTTGAGTACCTACTAGCCCAGGTGCACATACAGCTGACGCGTCGCTCTAGACTCTGGCGTGTCTCAGTGCTTCTTCCGCGGCCACACGACTCTCACACCGCTTCCTGCCCCAGTTCTGGTTGCACTGGCTGATCCTACTTCAAGACCAGTACTTGCCAGCTGCTCTACCACCCTCCCCATAGCAGAATGGGGTTGCTGAGCGCCGCATAGGCTTGGTCATGGAGATCCCCCGCACCTCCATGATCCATGCCCGTGCGCCCCATTTTTTGTGGCCCTACGCAGTTCGCTACGCCGCCAACCAGTTGAACCTCCGGCCTTGTGTCTCACAGCCAGAGGCTTCACCGACCAGTCTTTGGATCGGGTCCCCGAGTGTTGCATCAGAGTTTCGTGTCTGGGGCTGCCTTGCGCTTGTTCGCGACACCTCTGCGGACAAGCTCTCGGCTCGTGCCCTCCCCTGTGTCTTCCTTGGTTTCCCGATGGACTCCTCTGACTACACCTTTTACCACCAGCCCCTCCACTGGTTCCTCGACCCTCGCGACGTCTAGTTTGACGACTCTATGCCCTACTACGCCCGCTACCCCTATTGAGCTCTCACGGTTCCCTCGTCGCCCCGTTTCCTTGCCTCCACTCCTCCTCCTGCTCCCGCCCCTCCGGTACGCCTGGCCCCTACTGGTCCTTCCCCGTCAGGTGTGTCACGCTACCCCTCTCCCCTTGGTAGCAGGTCAGGTACCCCCCATTTCCCCACCATCGTCCTCACAGACACCGTAGCAGCCTTCGACACTTCCGCGACAGGGTGCAGTGGACTCTAGGGGTATTGGTGTTGGAGGCACGGACGCTGGAGGTGCTAGTTCAGGGGGTGCTTGAGCTGAGGGTACTGGTACCATAGGTGCTAGTTTTGGAGGTGCTAGAGCTGAGGGTACTGGCACAGGAGCTGCTAGTTTGGGGGTGCTGGAGCCGAGGGTACTAGCACTGGAGGTGATAGTTTTGGGGGTGCTAGAGCTGGAGGCGCTCACGCTGGGGGTGTTGGAGCTATCGGTGTTGGCGTTGGGGGTGCCAGTTATGGAGGTGCTAGTTTTGGGGGTGTTGGAGTCGTCGGTACTAGCACTAGAGGTGCTAGTTTTGAGGGAGCTGGAGCTGGAGGCGATACTTCTGCGGTGCCTAGTCCGCCTCCCCACCGCTACCCGATGCGTTTTCAGGAGCTTCGTCGGCTGGAGCTTGAGGAGCAGGAGAGGTTGGAGCAGGAGAGGCTGGAGCTGGAGCAGCAGCAGCGGGAGCAGCAACAGCAGGAGGAGCAGCTGCAGGAGCAGCCGCAGCAGCAACAGTAGCCGCAGTATTAGAAGTAGCAGCAGCAGCAGCAGCAGCAGCAGCAGTAGCAGCAGCTGCAACAACAACAACCGTAGCAGCAGCCGCAGCCGCAACAACCATCTTTGTAGCAATTGTATCCACATGTGAGTGACCTTCGGGCCCTTGGCCTACCTTCCCCTCCTTCATACCGCTCCCCGTCTCCTCTTGTTTCTAGTCCTCTGTTACCTCCCCCGGACCTGTCTCCGGCTGTTTTCTCTCCTCCTCGGTCTGAGTCGCCTCCTTCTATTGTTCCGCACACTTGGGCTACTCATTGTCCTCGTTGTGCTCATCCCTCGTCCCCAGTCACCGACCTCCGCTCTGTCCAGTTTCATTCTAGCCCTCCTCGTTCTCCTCCTCAGCCTGTTCTCTCGTCACCTACTGAGTCGTCCCTTACAGCCACCTCCTCTCACCTTATCACTGACTACTACAATGCTGCTCGTCCTATTGTCACCCATGTTCTCGCCTCGATTGTCACTAACCCTCGTGCCTCTCCGTCGTCTGTTTCGGCTCTTTCTGCCGTTGTCGTTAACTTTGCCGTCACCCGCCGCCTTGAATACGCCACCCGAACGGTGGCTGCTCCTCCTATCCGTCCTCTGTTCACCGAAGGTGAGTCTACCTTTGGTTGTGACGTCCTAGAGGACAGGCAGTTTGAGCTGGTGTTCTTGGCAACCGTTTCTCCCCATCTCTGTGCCATGCTGCTAGCCTTTGAGGGAGACCCCAATGCCCTTGACATACCAACTTCTCGCACGTGCCGTGAGGCAGTGTCAGGGTAGTGGGCCTCTTAGTGGATAGCGGCCATGGATTCAGAGATGGCGCCTTGGAGATCCACATTCACTTTCGTCGACACAGTTCCCCCACTTGGGGCGAACGTAGTCGATGGCATGTGGATCTTCGAGGTCAAGCAGCCATTGGGATCACCGCCTGTCTTCAAAGCGTGCTACATGGCAAGGGGCTTCAGTCAGCGCGAGGGAGTTGACTTCTTCGAGACGTTCGCTCCGACCCCGAAGATGACTATTGTTCGTGATACTTCACGTGGTAGCACAACAAAACTACGAGCTGCACTCCCTTGACTTCTCCACTGCCTTTCTCTAGGGGCTGCATACACGAGGAGATCTGGCCACACCGACCTCCTGGCACCACTAGCACTTTCCCGCTTGGGACCCAATGGAGCCTGAGGCGACCAGTCCACGGTCTCCGCCAGGCGCCCCGTGAGTGGCACGATACACTACGCACCACTCTTGCTGATCTCGGGTTCCGTCCTTTGTCTGCTGGCCCGTCGTTGTTTATTCGCACTGGTTCCACTCCATTCTTCGTTCTTGTCTACGTCGACGACCTGGTCTTCGCTACACCAGACATGGGTCACTCTGGCTGAGGTGAAATCCAAGTTGTAAAAGAGACACACGTACACTGACCTGGGTAATCTGCACCATTACATTGGCTTGCAGATCACCATGGATAGAGCCGCTCACACCATTACACTCGCTCGGTCACACATGGTGTATCAGGTCCTTCTGCGGTTTGGGTTTCATTTCTCCACCACACAGCACACTCCTCTTGTCGTCGAACACAGACTCATCGGCCCTTACACCGACGCGCCCTTTGAGTCTAGTGGTCCCTACACGCTGTTAACTAGATGGATACTGTGAGGGTGGCGAAGTGTCTGACGACAACATCAAGCATGGGGCTTGTGCTTGGAGGGACATAACCACATGTGCTGACCGGTCACTACGACTCTTCCTACGCCGACGATGTCGAGACTCAGCGGTCTAGTCAGTGTTACTGCTTCAACTTGGGCGCTGGAGCTGTATCGTGGAGGTCTACGCGGTCGTCATCTGTGTCGCTGTCCAGCACAGAGGCAAAGATCTACGCCGGTGCCATGGCTGCGTAGGAGCTTCGCTGGTTGACCTTCTTGCTCACCAACCTTGGTGAGCGGCCGAGCTTTGCATCGACCTTGTTCGCGGACAACAAGGCCATGATCCTTCTGTGTCAAGATCCTCGAATGAAGAGAAGAGTGAAGCACGTCAACGGGAGGTACTTTCTCCTGCGAGAGTTGCAGCGATGCGGCCAGGCACGCTTGGACTTCGTGGCCTCAGAGGCCAACACTGCAGACATCTTCACCAAGGCTCTTCCGCCTAGTGACCACCACAAGTTCTGTCTGCAGTCAGGCCTTGTTGGCGAAGGCCCTCGGTTGCTGTTGTCTTGCCTCTTGTTTTTTTCTCTGTTTGTCCTTGCATTTATATATACCTGTTAACGCGTGACAGTAGGACTGGCAGCACGAAGGGAGTCAGACTCCGGGTCAGCAAGAGCAGGAAGAGAGGACGCAGGAGGAGACGGCAGAGGGACATGCTGTGGATTAGTGGAAGGACGCAGAGTCATATAGTGAGTGCCAGGGACAGGAGGAGGACGCTCACGCGGAATACGACGACCAGCGCGGACAGCACGGACAGGCGACGCTGGACGAGACTCAGGCAACGCAGGACGAGACTCAGGCTCACGACGCTCCGTAAGACCTCTAGGCGGCCCAGCGTAAGGAGAAGGACCAGGCAGCGGAGAGGCTGGCTGTAACTGTGACTGCGACTGGACAGGCGGTGGACTCAGTAGGGGAGGAGTAGGACCAGTAGAGGGCGGGAGGCCAAGAACCTGCTGAAGGAGCGGAACGTAGTACGGCCGTGGCCGCGCAGCTCCTCCTGAACCAGCAGAGACATCACCAGTACCCTCAGCCCCAGGGTCTCCAGCTACAACTCCCGTAGCACCACCGGCAGCTCCAGCAGCTCCAGCACCTCCAGCTCCAACTTCCGCAGCAGCTCCAGTCCCAGCAGCTCCAGTACCTCCAGTACGAGCACCTCTAGGTCCAGCGGCTCCAGCAGCTCCAGCACCAGCAGCACCTCCAGCAGCTCCAGCACCAGCAGCACCTCCAGCAGCTCCAGCACCAGCAGCACCTCCAGCAGCACCAGCGGCACCTCCAGCAGTACCAGCTCCAGCAGCTTTAGCTCCAGCTCCAGCAGAACCCCCAGTCCCAGCAGCTCCAGTACCGCCTGTACGAGCACCTCCAGGACCAGAGGCTCCAGCACCTCCAGCAGCACCAGGGCCTCCAGCGGGCGGCACCCCAGCGCTAGGAGCGCCGCTCCGGAGGCTGCAGCGCCGAGCGTACCACTCACGCAGCCGCTGAGGGGAGGGAGGCTCCGGCCGCGACACGGCACCCGCAGCACCACCAGCTCCAACTCCGGCAGAACCCCCAGCTCCAGCAGCCCCACGCCGGAGGCTGCAGCGCTGAGAGTACCACTCACGCAGCTGCTGTGAAGAGGGAGCGCCACCAGGCGCAGCACGGTCAGTCTCAGAACCCCCAGCCTCAGCTCCCCCAGGCCCAGCACCCCCAGTCTCAGCTCCCCCAGACTCAGTACCCCTCGCAGGACGAGAGTCGACAGCTGCCTCGACAGGCTCGACTGGGTCTACCTGGGAAACACCTGAGGGAGCAGGACCCTGGGGAGGGAGGGGGTCTACCGGAGGGACACCTGGGGTGAGGAAGAGCGGCGGGGGGGGAAGCGGGGCAGTGCGGTAGGGGAAGAGACGGTAAAAGGGGACCGACTCGTCAAACGTGACGTCCTGAGAGGGGAAGACATGGCGCGAGGTGGGGTGGTAAAACTGCCAGCCAGGCGCGTCAGGGACAAAGCCAAGGAAGACACAGGGAACAGCGCGGGCGGAGAGCTTGTCCGCGGACGTATCGCGGACAAAAGCACGAGATCCCCAGACCCGGAACACCGACGCATCGCCAACCTCTCCCGTCCAACGCAGTGTCGGCGAGGTCTCCGGAACGGAGACACGGGGCCAGAGGTTGAGCTGATGCGCAGCGTATCGAACCGCAAACGGCCACAGAAAATGGGGGGCAGCCGCATGGATCAGGGAGGTACGAGCGACCTCCATGACTAAGCCAATGCGGCGCTCAGCAACCCCATTTTGCTGAGGAGAGGCCGGAAGCGTGAACGACTGCTCAATGCCCTCCCCCTGACAGAAGGCCCTCAAGAGGTCGGAGGAAAACTCACCACCTCTGTCAGAGTGCAGACGCAGGACAGGAGAGTCGGTGTGGAAGCGCTTGTGCAGCTGGAGACGACTCTGGCGGATCCAAGGGATCAAAACATCAGGGACTTCACCCTTGGTGCGCAAGGGGAAGACCGTGGTGTAACGCGTGTAGTCGTCAACCACCAGCAGGAAGTTGCGCTCACCGCCCGGTCCACGGACGCGGGCTGGGCCCCACACGTCCAGGTGGAGAGTCTGCAGGGGAGCCTCTGTCGGGGGGAACGAGGAGGAGTGAGGAGCGGCGCGCTGCTGCCCCTCGACACAGGGAAGGACGGGAGGGGCAGGAGAGGGTGGCAGGGGAGGCAGGGTCTCGGGAAGACCAGAGACAAGGTACCGGGAGTGCATGCCACGAAGGCGCTGCACTGACGGGTGACCAAGGGCGGTGGTGCCAGAGGACGGTCTGGTGCGACAGGGAGCGACACGAGCAGGGGGCCGACAGCTGACCTGACGCAGACGCAGACGCAGCTACCTGAGGGGACTCAGTGGTCAGTGTGTACAAGTCCGACCCCGGCTGCCGAGTGAAGGTAGCCAGGTGGCGACCCGTCCGAGCACACGTGCACTGGGTCACACGCTCATGGGCCGGGGTGAACTGGTGAACACCCCCATCCTGGAGAGCAGAGCCCGCCACCAAGTTCGTAGAGAACGAGGGGAGGTAAAGACCAGACAGGGTGCCGGACGGGACCGCAGGACAAGGGAGGACAGTGGAGGAGGTTGCAAGGACCGGGCCCCCGGAGGGGTCAGCCAGGGAGACAGCAACAGGCCGAGCTAGCTGCTCAAGGACAGTGCGGTCACGAAAGAAGCAGCGGGAAGCACCCGAGTCCAGTGTGAAGGTTTGCAGTGCCTCAGTAGACGCAGTACAGGCTGGCGCAGACGCACGAGCACCTGGAGCAGCAGACTCACTAGCACCTAGAGCAGCAGCCTCACCAGGACCTAGGGCAGCAGACGCACTAGCACCTAGAGCGGCAGCCTCACCAGTACCTAGAGCAGCAGACTGGGTACCGAAGTCAGGCGGCACACACAGGTGACAGGCACCCTCAGCACTAGTAGACAATGCATACATGGCAGTGAGGATAGCATCATAGTCAAGAGCAAAGACATCTACCCTCTGCCTAAGCAGCTCCAGCCAGGAGGGGAGCTCAGCGCCGTCGCCAAACTCTGTACGCCAAGCGTCGCTCAGACGGGCGAAGCAGCGGGACTCTGCGTGACTAGGTGTCCCGCAAGGCTGACCAGTCCGGACACCTGCGCGAATGACGTACGGGCATCGAGCAGTAATCTGTGACCCTCTACTCTGAGCGTAGCACTCACGAAGCTGCTTAGGCGAAAGAGCCGCGCGGGGACGACGCTGCAGCTGCACCTGGCCACTACCAGAAGCTCCCGAACTACCCACTCCAGAGCGACTCCCACTACGGCCACCCCGACAACCCCAACTAGCGTACCACGCACGAAGCTGCTGGGGCGTGAGGGACTCACGCGGACGGCCCTGGAGCTGCATCTGGCCACGCCAGGAGCAGCAGTAGCAGCAGTAGCAGCAGTAAGAGCAGTAGCAGCAGGAGCAGTAGCAGTAGGAGCAGTAAAAGCAGTAGCAGCAGTAGCAGCGGTAGCAGCGCGGGCAGGGCAGTCCTCACCAGTGGTGGGAAGGGCAGGCGCAAGACGGCTGCGACAGCGGGGCCGCTACAGCTGCAGGGCGGGGCCGCGACCGCGGCAGGGAGCTCCGCGGCAGCTGCTGCAGGGCGGGGCCACGACTGCGGCTAAAGGCTCCGCGGCAGTTGCTCCAGGGCGGGGCCGAGCCGCGACGGCAGCTGCTGCAGGGGGGGGGGGGGGGACAGGGCCGCGACGGCCGCTGCTGCAGGGCGGGGCAGGGCCGCGACGGCAGCTGCTGCAGGGTGGGGCAGTCCAGGACGGCAGCTGCTGTAGGTCGGGGCAGGGCCGCAACAACAGCTGCTGCAGGGCGAGGCAGGGCCGCGACGGCAGCTGCTGCAGGGCAGGGCAGGGGCGGTCGTCCCAAGGGCGGGCGCGGGGTAGGGCAAGGCGCCGCGGCGGGCAGGGGCGACTCCGCGCGGGTCCCGCAGGGGCGTCGCGACGAGACGGGGGGCGGCGCGCGGGTCCCGCAGGGGCGTCGCAACGAGGCAGGGGCGAGGCCCGGGTCCCGCAGAGGCGCCGCGACGAGGCGGGGGCGACGCGCGGGTCCCGCAGGGGCGTCGCGACGAGGCAGGGGCGACGCGCGGGTCCCGCAGGGGCGTCGCGACGAGGCAGGGGCGACGCCCGGGTCCCGCAGAGGCGTCGCGACGAGCAGGGCGACGCGTCGCGGGGTCCAGGGGCCGCGCCGCGGGGTCCAGGGGCGGCTGCGCGGGTGCAGAGCAGGCCCGCGCGCGGCCTGCAGGGAGGCGCTCGAGGGCGCGGGTAGGCAGGCGCTCAAGGGCGCTAGTAGGCAGGCGCTCGAGGGCGCGGGTAGGCAGGCGCTCGAGGGCGCGGGTAGGTAGGCGCTCGAGGGCGCGTGTAGGCAGGCGCTCGAGGGCGCGGGTAGGCAGGCGCTCGAGGGCGCGGGAAGGCAGGCGGGCGGCGCACGGGGCCGCACGGGGCCGCGAGGGGCTGCGTGCGGGGCTAGTGGGCAGCGCGCAACTAGCAAAAGGGCGCACGAGGGCGCAGGCAGTAAGCGCACGAGGGCGCACAGGTAGTAGGCAGTAGTAGCAGTGGTGGGCCCTAACAGTAGTCGGTCCTAGGTGACTAACCTAGGCTCGTGATACCATGTCAGAATGAGAGAGGAATGATGAACTAACAACATTGGGAGTACAAGTAGGAAAACCTAGAATGTTGTACCCCTTAAGGCTAAACCCACTATAGCCTACAGAATAGAAACATATACAATGTTTGACAGTTTTTCCGGACGATTTACCAGAGGGACTGCCACCTCAGCGGGCACATGACCACCGAATAGAGTTAGAACCGGGGGCACAGCCAACTGTACAGCGACAATTCCGACTGACACAGCCAGAGCTCGATGAACTGAGGAAGCAGTTAGATTACCTGTTAGAGAAAAAATTCATCCGACCGAGCTCGTCACCGTTCGCCGCACCGATACTGTTCACACCGAAAAAAATAGGGGGTTTTTGCATGTGTATCGACTACAGAGCACTGAACAGGGTAACAGTCAAGTCGCAATACCCCATTCCCCGTGCCGACGAACTGATAGATCAACTGCGAACAGCACGGGTCTTTTCGAAAATTGACTTACGCGGAGGTTACCACCAGATTCGGGTCTAACCATCGGACTGCGTAAAAACAGCATTTAGAACTAGGTATGGGTCATTCGAGTACACCGTGATGCCATTCGGGCTGGCCAACGCACCGGCGACATTTCAGATGACCATGAACGAGGCGTTTAGGCCGCTCTTAGATAAATGCGTGATAGTTTACCTCGACGACATCTTAGTTTACAGTCGCGATAAGCAGCAGCACTTAGCAGATCTGGAAGCAGTATTTAAAGTTTTAGACGAGCACAGACTACTGACCAAGGGTTCCAAGTGCGAGTTCTTCCAGTATAGGTTAGATTTTTTGGGGCATGTTATTTCAGAGGCTGGAGTTGAGATCGACCCAAAAAAGCTGGACACGGTAAAAGCATGGCACCCCCCGACGAACATCACGGAGCTGCAAAGATTTTTAGGGTTCGTTAATTATGTGCGTCGGTTCGTCCCCGACATGGCACGGTTAACCGCCCCGCTGACGGATTTACTGCGGAAGGGGGTCGCTTTTACGTGGGGGGAGAAAGAGCATGCTGCCTTCTCTGCCCTGACAAATGTTCTCTGTTCACCGCCTGTACTGCGCATCGCCGACCCACACCGCCCATTCGAAGTAGTTACAGACGCAAGCGACATCGCCATTGGAGCCGTACTGCTACAGGATTTCGGCAACGGTTTACAGCCCATCGCATACGAGTCACGCAAATTGCATCCGCCCGAGAAGAATTACCCGATACACGACCGCGAAATGCTCGCGATCGTGCATGCATTCAAGGTCTGGCGCTGTTACTTGACCGGCGCAGACGTGACAGTACGGACAGACCACAGATCCCTACAGTACCTCCGCGCACAGCCCCACCTCAACCCACGACAAATCCGCTGGCTCGATTTCCTCGAGTCAAATTTCCACTACACGGTCACCTATAAAAAGGGAGCATCGAACATTGCCGACGCACTGACCCGCCCAACTGCCCAGATCCACGCCATACTACTCGCACAGACCAGCCCGCTACTGACAGGCCTATTTACCCACGGGTATCAGACAGACCCCTTCTTTACTGGAGGCAACGCACAGCAGTTCGCAGCAGCAAGAGGGGTGTACTACGTAAAATCCGGCACCAACCGCATCTGGGTACCGGGCTACACTTTACTAAGGGAACTGTTACTACAGGAGGCACACGACGGGGTTACCTCAGGACATTTCGGAGTAGAGAAAACACGGCAGCAGCTGCAGCGGTATTACTACTGGCCCGAGATGCTGACCGACGTGCAACGACACGTGGCATCGTGTCCCACCTGCCAGCTCATGAAATCGTCACGACAACGACCGGCAGGACAGTTGCAGCCGATACCACCCCCAGAGCGTGCTTGGCAGCAGGTGACGATGGATTTTGTCACGGGGTTACCGGCTAGAGCAAGTGGGAACGACGCGATCCTGGTCATCGTTGATCGGCTGACGAAGATGGCATACTTCGCAGCCTGCAAGAAATCAATCACAGCCGAAGAAACAGCTCGCCTCTTCATCGCAACCATCGTTCGATTACACGGGATACCAGCGGCGATCATCAGCGACCGTGACACGAAATTTACCAGCAACTTGTCGCGGAACCTGTGGCAGCAGTTCGGCACAAGACTACAGTTCAGTTCATCATACCACCCCGAAACCGACGGACAGACAGAACGGACAGATCAGACCATGGAACAGCTCATCCGAGCCACGTGCGACGACCCGACCACGTGGGAACAGCAACTGCCACTCATCGAGTTCGCGTACAACAACTCGCCATCTGCCACTACCCAACAGTCACAGTTTTACCTGAACTACGGACAATACCCCACAGTACCCATGACCCCGAATCCCGACAACCCAGTCCCACGCGCGCAACAGTTCGCAGAAATACTGCAAGCAGCACGGACCCGAGCAGCAGAAGCAATAAAAAAATCAAACATCATCGCTAAGCGCAACGCCGACCGACACCGCCGTCCCGTCACTTACCAACCCGACGACCTGGTATTACTCGACACTCAAAACCTCCGCCTGCCCATCACCCCAAAACTCCGCCCCCGATATTGCGGGCCATTTCGCATCAGCCACATGACCACAACCGTCACCGCCCATCTCCTCCTCCCTGCTGACTGGTACGTCAGCCCGTCATTCCACGTCAGCCTGCTTCGCCCATACGTGCCATCCACCAGCCAACTGCCTCGCAACTGCCCCGCCAGCATGACACGACCACCGTCAGAGCCAATCATCACGCCCGAAAAAATACTGAGCCACCGAGTACGTGACCCACGGGGAGCCCGCAGGATCCAATTCCTAATCCGCTGGGAAGACCGCACCCCCACCGAAGACAAATGGGTTCCCCTGGATAGAATTGAGAATCACCCTGTCCTGACTGAGTATCTGCGTAGCCGAAACTTTCGAGATGTACACGCGCTCTCGTAAGAGGGGCCTCCTTGGGGAGGGGGGTAGTGTAAGGAAAATTCCTTTTCCTTACTTCGCGTCCTTGCTTACCGCGTACATGCCCGTTCCCGCCATCGGCACCCATCCGTGAACGTTACCCGCTCGCGACATTCGCCTCGACCACGACTCCCGCCATTGTCCACGATGCGACCCAACCTCACGGTTCGGTTGGTAACCCGCGCTCCGGACCTCCGCCTCGACAATTCCCAACCTCGGCGCTAGGCCTGTAGCGCACCCCAATTTCCCGCATTACCGTTACCACGCTAGCTTCGCTATATAACTTCGCTCATGATTTTCGCTCAACTGTATTGTTTTTCTTCGATAGTGCAATTCTCGCTCGCTCACTCAATTGCACTCGTAACAGTAGCTGGCATGTACTTACGATGCCCTTTGCATTGTGTTGCTACATTCTAGTCTCAACTACATGAAGCGAGACGCTCCGGACCTGTTCCATTCCACCGAACCTCCCAGGAGAAGCCGGCTTGGCGAGAATAGATTCGCGTGGCACACCTGTAACCACCTAAATTCCGAAACTTCACGTTTTGCGGAAATTGCGTGCCATTTGGTGAATGAAGTACGACAGCAGAGCAACGCGTGGTGCCAGATTGGATGGGGTGAATGTCTCCTGGCCGCACCAAGCTGACTGACAGACACCGACGATTTAGGCGAAAAGCATTCTGCGCGGCGGCGAAATCAAGATTGCAGAAGTATAGCGAGGCAAAGAGTGCCGATATTATTGGCTGCGAAGTTTTAGTACCACTCGCTCCTAGTCGTTTTTCGTCACGACCTGGGTTTGTGTGACATTCCATCACTGATAAATTCCGCGGCTTGGTGTTCTACCCACATCCATTTTCTCACTCGTCGTTGCATACGCCGAAGATTGAAACCAGCACTCGCATCGCAGAACAGGATACTAAGTTTGAGGATACTCACGGACGTTGCATACACTGAAGATTTAAACACGAGAGTTTGAGGATACTAAGTCAACTCGCCCTATAGCATCGTGGCAGCTTTCCGTTATCGCCCTCTGCACGCTCGCATTACTGCTGGCGCCTGCTGCGGCGCGGCCTAACAAGGAGGAGTTCATTTACGAGATAAAGCAGGCCCGAGACGCGCTGAAAGACCCCAAGCTGAACAACAAATATCACGCCACCCGCGCGCTCCTTGACCACGTCATCCCTCAACTGGGTAAGCCCTTCTGCAGCTGCAGACAATGCACACCGTCTCTGTTTCATTTCCTTTGGCCTGACACCGCGTTCTGATCTCTTCATGATGGTTCAGAGACGACTGGAACCCAACGCACGATTTCCTCAACAACATCGCAATGTTCCCGCTTTTGTTGAGTTCTGTGCGCAGGGGTTCCAATCACATTTTCAGGCTCAACCCCCCTCAATTTTCCGACTGTCATTTTAGGCTCTGAATTTGGCCCGCGCCGCGACTGTTAATTTTGGCGGGTGCAGTACAATCGATTTTCAGCGAGATTACTGGCAGATTGTTTTTTTCCAAGCGCGGCTCGACGTGACATTGTCAATTTCGCGCTTCGTAACTTTTTTTTTGTGGTTGCATTTTGGCGCTCCAGATGAATGCTTCGACACTGTATAGTAAGTAGGCACTGTGCATGTTCAATCAAAATCGATAAGTAATCATTAATGTATAGGGAACCTGAATGCACCCTTCATTTCAATGGTTCCACAGAAAACACTTGTACATTACACAATATACTTGTTCAGCATGAACGCGTCCGCATCTTCGGCATCAAACATCTGCACCACATGCACGTGACGCATGATGGCAGCAATCGGAATTACGCGGAAAGCGTTTTCGTGTGCTGGCCAGTGTCAGAACATCATAGCTCATGCATATTGTGTAGGCTATAGTGGGGTACTCCATAAGGGGTACAACCCAATTAGGGTTAGTACTTGTACCCAATTCATTCATAGTTCATTCATTCCTGTTTTCTTGATTCACATGGTATAGAGCGGGTTCCTACATGGGACCGTTCCTTCCTAAGGGCCCACCATAAGATTTTTTTTTAGCTGCCCGCGCACATTGCGCCCTGCCCTAAATTTTTTTTTTTTAGCGGCCCCTACGCTGCCCCTACGCGGCCCCTACGCCGCCTCCCACGCGCCCCCTATGCGGCCCCTGGCGGCGCCCTGACGAGGCCCCTGCCGGCGCCCTATCGCGGCCCCTGACGCGCCCCCTGGTGGCGCCCTGACGCGGCCCCTGGCGGCGCCTGACGCGGCCCTGACGCGGCCTGACGCGGCCCCTGGCGGCGCCCTGACGCGGCCCCTGCCGCGGCCCTGACGCGGCCCTGCCGCGGCCCCTGACGCGGCCCTGACGCGGCCTACCGCGGCCCCTGCCGCGGCCCTGAAGCGGCCCCTGACGCGGCCCTGACGCGGCCCTGACGCGGCCCTGCCGCGGCCCCTGGCGGCGCCCTGACGCGGCCCCTGACGCGGCGCCCTGACGCGGCCCCTGCCGCGGCCCTGCCGTGGCCCCTGACGCGGCCCTGACGCGGCTCTGCCGCGGCCCTGACGCGGCCCTGACGCGGCCCCTGACGCGGCCCCTGCCGCGGCCCCTTACGCGGCCCTGACGCGGCCCTGCCGCGGCCCCTGGCTGCGCCCTGACGCGGCCCCTGACGCGGCGCCCTGACGCGGCCCTGCCGCGGCCCCTGACGCGGCCCCTGCCGCGGCCCCTGACGCGGCCCCTGACGCGGCCCCTGTCGCGGCCCCTGACGCGGCCCCGCCACCTACCTTTCCGGCCCCGCCGCCTCCTCTCAGCGGCCCCGCCGCCTCCTCTCAGCGGCCCCGCCGCCTCCTCCCAGCGGCCCCGGACGCCGCCCTCTCAGCGGCCCCGCCGAGCCGCCCAGCAGCCTAGCCGCCCAGCAGCAGAGCCACCGAGCCGCCCAGCAGCCGAGCCGCCCAGCAGCAGAGCCGCCGAGCCGCCGAGCAGCCGAGTCGCTGAGCCGCCCAGCAGCCGAGCCGCCGAGCCGCCCAGCAGCCGAGCCGCCCAGCAGCCGAGTCGCCGAGCCGCCCTGCAGCTGAGCCGCCCGAGCCGCCCTGTCCGGTAAGAGCAGCGCCTCTCTCACAGCACTGCCCTCACCCCACTGTTTGCGCTGCTAGTCTACTGCTGTCATGGCTACCCCTAGTGTCCTCGCTTTTGACGCTGAGGGTCGGGCCATTGACTTTGACGTCTGGATAGATGACCTGCAGCTTTTCTTACAGTGCGATAGGGCAGACGGCCTCTCCCTCTTTGACCTCACTTCTGGTGCCTCTCCTGCCCCCGCCACTGATGCTGACGCAACTGTTCGCTCCCAGTGGGCCACGCGCGATGCTGCTGCACGTCTTGCTGTGCGCCGCCACCTGCCTACCTCTGAGCGTGCGCACTTTAGCCAGTACAAGAGTGCTCAGACCTTGTACGACGCTGTAGTTGCACACTACTCCTCCCCTGCCACTGCTGCACTGAGTCGCCTCATGCTACCGTACCTCTTCCCTGACCTTGCTGCCTTTCCCACAGTCGCTGACCTCATTACGCACCTACGCACTAGTGACACTCGCTACCGCGCTGCGCTTCCTGCTGAGTTTTGCACCACGAACCCCCCCCCCATGTACATCACCCTCTACTACATAGTCACCCGGCTCCCTGACTCCCTTCGCGTAGTCAGGGACCACTTCCTCTCAGTTTGCCCCACCACTCTCACCGTTGACCTCCTCGAGAAGTCCCTCCTAGCAGCAGAGAAGAGCATAGTAGCTGTAGGAGCCTCTCGTGGTGACCCTCGCACCCCCATCTTTGAGGGGTGTTCCCCCTCCCCCCTTTTGCCCTCTGTTGCCTCTGCTGCTGCGGCCGACCTCGTTGGGCTTGAGTCGGTCGGTGCGGCGTCTACCCCTAGCCGGAAACGCCGACCTGGCAAGGGCAAGGGGGGCAGGGGCGCTGGAGGAGCTAGCGGGGGCGGTGGAGGCGGCAGTGGAGGAGGTGGAGGAGGTGGCGGTGGCGGTGGGGGTGGTGGCGGGGGTGGAGGTGTCGGTGGCGGCAGTGGAGGCGGAGGCGGCAGCGGCAGTGGCGGAGGGAGCGGAGGTGGCGGCGGTGGAGGAGGAGGCGGCGGAGGAGGTGGAGCTGGTCGGGGTGGCGCTGCGCAGAGGGTCGGCTCCGGTGGTGGTCAGCGCCAGCAGCAGCAGCAGCGCACTCGTGACATCCCCTCCCCTCAGCAGCTCCGTGAGTGGTACACTGCACGCCAGAGGGGTGGGGGTACTGGTCCGTGCACCTACGTCCTCCGCACCGGCGACCGCGCGGGTGAGCAGTGCGGGGGTGCGCACTCCACCCAGCGCTGCTTTGGCCGCCTGACGGACGCTTGGCGTCACCAGTTCCCTGAGGCCACTGAGATCCCCCGCTGGGGTGAGCTGTCTAGGGCGGGTGTAGCTGTCTTTGACCTTGACTTTGATGCTATTCTTGCTGCCGTGTATACTGTGACTATTAGTGATGAGGGTGACTGTTACCGGTGTTTTCCGCCCGACCCGGGCATTGAGACTGCTGCTCTAGGTACTGGTGAGGCTGCTGCTCTAGGTGCTAGCGAGGCTGCTGCTCTAGGTGCGTCTGCTCCCTCAGGTGCTGGTGAGTCTGCTCTCTCAGGTTCTGCGTCGGCTTCGGCCTCCCACACCTTCACCCTTGACTCGGGGGCTTCTCGCTCCTTCTTTCGAGACCGCACCACACTCACGCCGCTTGGCCGGCCCGTTGCGGTCTCTCTGGCAGACCCCTCTGGAGGTCCTGTCCTTGCTCACTTCTCCACTGTCCTCCCGTGTCCGGCGGCCCCCTCTGGCACCCTGTCTGGTCTCTACCTCCCCTCGTTCTCTACGAACTTGGTGAGTGGTGCTGACCTACAGGATGCGGGGGTTCACCAGTTCACTCCTGCGAGTCAGCGGGTGACCCACTGCACGGACGCTCGGACAGGCCGCCACCTGGCCACGTTTACACGTCGGCCAGGGTCGAGCCTGTACACACTGACCACTGCGTCTCCTCCAGTCCCTGCGTCTGGTCAGGTAGCTGCGTCGGGTCAGGTGTTTGCTGCAGCGTCCAGGTCTGGTCCTGAGTCTGCCCCCTGCTCGTGTCGCCTCCTGTCTCACGAGACTCTCCTCTGGCACCACCGCCTTGGTCACCCCTCCCTGCTTCGTCTCCGGAGCATGGCCTCCCGTGTCCTTGTCTCTGGTCTTCCCCGGTCCCTCCCTCCCCTTCCTCCGGGGCCTGGCCCTACCTGCGTCCCCTGTGTCGAGGGACGGCAGCGGGCTACCCCTCACTCCTCCCAGTTTCCTCCGACAGAGGCCCCGCTGCAGACGCTTCACATGGACGTGTGGGGCCCGGCCCGCGTCCGTGGACAGGGTCACGAGCGCTACTTCCTGCTGGTGGTTGACGACTACTCGCGTTACACCACAGTCTTCCCCTTGCGCAGCAAGGGTGATGTCACTGAGGTGTTGATCGACTGGATCCGCGCAGCTCGTCTCCAGCTCAGGCGGAGCTTCGGCTCGGACTTTCCTGTTCTGCGTCTGCACTCTGACAGAGGCGGAGAGTTCTCCTCTGGCCTTCTGCGAGCCTACTGTCGTGCACGAGGCATCCGCCAGACCTTCACGCTTCCGGACTCTCCACAGCAAAATGGGATTGCTGAGCGCCGCATTGGCATGGTCATGGACGTCGCCCGTACGTCCATGATGCATGCGGCTGCCCCCCATTTTCTGTGGCCGTTTGCGGTTCGGTACGCGGCGCATCAGATCAACCTTCAGCCCAGGGTCTCCATGCCGGAGACCTCCCCAGCTTTGCTGTCGACGGGGAAGGTTGGCGATGCGTCTGCGTTCCGTGTCTGGGGATCTCGGGCGTTTGTCCGCGACTTGTCTGCGGACAAGCTGTCCCCTCGTGCTGCTCCTTGCGTCTTCCTGGGTTTCCCCCCTGACGCCCCAGGATGGCAGTTCTACCACCCCACCTCTCGCCGTGTTCTGTCCTCCCAGGACGTCACGTTCGACGAGTCGGTCCCCTACTACCGCCTCTTCCCCTACCGCACTCCGTCCCTCCCCCCGCCACCGCTCTTCCTTGTACCAGGTCCCCCCCCGGTAGACCCCCTCCCCCCTCAGGGTCCTGCCCCTTCAGGTGTGTCCCAGGTAGACGCTGTTGAGCCTGTCGAGGTCGCTGGTGACTCTGGTGCTGCTGAGGGTGCTGAGCCTGGGGGTGCTGACTCTGGGGGTGCTGAGCGTGTGGGTGCTACGCCTGGGGGTGCTGAGCCTGGGGGTGCTGAGTCTGGGGGTGCTGAGTCTGGGGGTACTACGACTGGGGGTGCTGAGCCTGGGGGTACTACGCCTGGAGGTGCTGAGCCTGAAGGTGCTGCGTCTGGGGGTGCTGAGCCTGGGGGTACTACGCCTGGAGGTGCTGAGCCTGGGGGTGCTACGCCTGGTGGTGCTGTGCCTGGCGGTTCTCCGGGTGCTCCTTCTCGCCGGGAGCCACTCTCTCCCCAGGAGCTGCGTGAGTGGTTTGCCCGGCGCTGGAGGCGAGCTGCTGGAGCTGCTGGAGCTGGAGGTGCTGCGGGTACTGGAGGTTCTGTTGCTGCTGAGGGAGCTGGTGCCACGGGTCCCGGAGGTGCTCGTACTGGGAGTACTGGAGCTGCTGGACCTGCGGGTACTTCTGGAGCTGGAGTTGCTGCGGGTGTTGGCGCGGAGGCTACTGCTGTCGGTCCTGGAGGCGGTCCTGCTGGGGGTACTACTGGTGCTGCTGGGGGTTCTGGAGCTGGAGCTGCTACTGGCGCTGGTGCTGCCACTGGGGGTGCTGGTGCTGTCCCTCCTGTGTCTGGAGTCGCCGCGCGGCCTCGGCCGTACTTCGTTCCGCTCCTTCAGCAGGTTCTTGGTCTCTCGCCTTCTACTGGTCCTCCTCCTCCCTCAGAGTGTGCACAGCCTGTCCCGTCGCAGTTACAGTTACAGCTGGCCTCCCCACTGCCTGCTCCGTCTCCCTACACTGGTCCTACTGGAGGTCTTGCTGAGCGTCGTGAGCCTGCGTCTCGCCCTGCGTCGCCTGTCCGTGCTGCTCGCACTAGTGGTCGCGGTTCGCGTCAGCGTCCTCCTCCTGTCCCTGGCACGCACCGGATGTCTCTGCGTCCGTCCACTGCTCCTCTGCGTGCCCCTTTGCCTTCTCCTCCTGAGTCTTCTCTTCCTGCTCTTGCCGACCCGGAGTCGGACTCTCTTCGCGCTGCCAGTCCTACTGTCACGCGTCTCCTTGCTACTGTTGTCACTGACCCTTCCTTTGAGTCCACTGCTGCGTCTGCTCTAGTTGCTGAGCTCGTCGACTTTGCTGCTCGCTGTCGCCTAGACTACGTCGCCAGTCTTGTTACTGAGTCTGAGTCTGTCTGTCCTCCGTCCGTCGGGGGTGAGTGTGCCCTTGGCACGGACGTCCTTGAGGACAGGCAGGAGGAGTTCCAGTGCTTGGCCGCTGCTTCACCTCATCTCGTGTCCGTACTGCTTACCCCTGAGGGAGACCCGGATGCACTTGACATCCCGACTCCGCGCTCTTACGCGGAGGCGATAGAGGGTCCCTACTCCTCTCAGTGGCAGGCAGCTATGGACGCAGAGATGGCTTCCTGGAAGTCCACAGGCACCTACGTTGACGCTGTTCCCCCTCCTGGGGCGAACATCGTCAGTGGCATGTGGATTTTCAGGGTGAAGCGACCGCCGGGTTCTCCGCCTGTCTTCAAGGCGCGTTACGTGGCTCGTGGCTTCAGTCAGCGGCAGGGAGTTGACTACTTTCAGACCTTCTCTCCCACCCCGAAGATGACCACTCTTCGGGTACTGCTGCACGTAGCTGCTCACCGTGACTACGAGCTACACTCTCTTGACTTCAGCACTGCTTTCTTGCAGGGCAGCCTGCACGAGGAGATCTGGCTGCGTCGCCCACCTGGCTTCACTGGGTCTTTTCCTCCTGGCACCCAGTGGAGCCTACGGCGGCCAGTCTACGGTCTCCGCCAGGCACCGCGTGAGTGGCACGACACACTGAGGACTACACTTGCGGCTCTTGGGTTTGCTCCCTCTACTGCCGACCCGTCGCTGTTTCTGCGCACCGACACTTCTTTGCCGCCGTTCTACATCCTCGTGTACGTCGACGACTTGGTCTTTGCCACAGCTGACACTGCAGGACTAGCCCACGTGAAGTCCGAGCTGCAGAAGAGACACACGTGCACTGACCTGGGTGAACTGCGCAGCTACCTTGGCTTGCAGATCACTCGGGACAGAGCACGCCGCACCATTACCCTGACTCAGTCACACATGGTGCAGCAGGTCCTTCAGCGCTTCGGCTTCACGTACTCCTCGCCTCAGGCCACTCCTCTGCCTACTCGCCACTCGCTCTCAGCTCTGCCCTCGGATGAGTCCGTAGAGTCGAGTGGCCCGTACCCAGAGCTTGTTGGCTGCCTCATGTACCTGATGACCTGCACACGACCTGACCTTGCATACCCTCTTAGCATTCTTGCACGCTATGTTGCTCCTGGGAGACACAGACCGGAGCACATGGCTGCAGCGAAGAGGGTGTTGCGCTACTTGTGCAGTACGTCGGGCATGGGGCTTGTGCTTGGAGGGCAGAGTCCAGTGGTCCTTACTGGGCACGCAGACGCTTCTTGGGCTGACGACCAGGCTACGCAGCGGTCGTCACAGGGTTACACCTTCAGCCTTGGTTCCGGCTCTGTTTCGTGGCGGGCTACTCGCTCGTCTTCTGTTCTCGGCTCCAGTTGTGAGGCTGAGATCTACGCAGGAGCCATGGCTACACAGGAGCTTCGCTGGCTCACCTACCTGCTGACTGACCTCGGAGAGTTGCCTCGTTCTCCTCCAGTGCTGTACGTAGACAACAAGGCCATGCTGGCCTTGTGTCGGGAGCAGCGACTGGAGCACAGAACGAAGCACATTGCTCTCCGCTACTTTCTTGCTCGTGAGCTGCAGCAGCGTGGTCAGCTGCGTCTTGCGTACGTGGCCTCTGAGGCCAACACTGCTGATATCTTCACCAAGGCACTTGCGCCTTGTGACCATCAGCGCTTCTGTACTCAGCTGGGCCTTGTGCCTACCTTGCCTCACTTGCTCACCTCTTGACCTTGCTTGTACTGTTACATATATATATACCTGCTCTTGCTTGTCTAGCCTTTTTATATATATGTGTACTCCTGCTTGTGAACTGGCCTTGTGGCCTTGAACTTGTGCTCGGAATGTGTGGTGACTTTGTGATCCACCCTGAGCTTGCTTTGCTTTGCTTTGCTTGACTGGTCTTGTGACCCCTTGTTCTCCCCCACTTTGCCTATGGGGGTGTGTCAGAACATCATAGCTCATGCATATTGTGTAGGCTATAGTGGGGTACTCCATAAGGGGTACAACCCAATTAGGGTTAGTACTTGTACCCAATTCATTCATAGTTCATTCATTCCTGTTTTCTTGATTCACAGCCAGCGCATCCTCACACAGCCGGTGCGTTCATCCACGCCCGATGTGAGGTAGTACCTGACATACGCAAGGTCATGCCTTGCGCCGCTTCTATAGCAATGAAACAGCAGCATCAACATGGCAAATTCCACCGTGTCTCCCTCGCACGACACGACAACATCTGAGAACCACGGCCTTTCATAGCTGTCAGGCGTAGCCCGCACGAAATGGGCCAGCTTTGAGGATTGAGGTCCTCCATCAGCTGGGATTGCCATTGTTGGATGGGCCTGCAATCCATTGCAACGACACTGGATGTTAGTCGTCTTGAAATTCAAAATGCTTGGTGTATTGAACAGAATATTGTGCAAGTTATTTTGTGAACTCACCATAACTTTTTCGGCGCGCAATCCATAATCGCTTAAGACCGAGCGGAAGAACTGGTGAGCCATCGGTTGTTGCGCAGCCCACCCTGTGTAAAATGCGTTCATCTTCGTCGGTTCACTTGGAGGTGTGACAAAGACGGCATACGCGTCTTGCGTGACAATCGGCACTCCCCGTGTTGTCGCCTGCATGCACACCAACGGATGTGTGTTACGAATAAGTTTGGCATATCAGTGTCGCATCAGATTCGTTGTATTTTCTGCCTTACCTTTTGCATTGAGGTGTTGTCCGCGCACTCGGGTGTGTCGAGGGATTGGTATGCCGCCCTCTTCTCGTGTTGTTTCATGATGTGCGCCTCTACATCGCGCTTGTTTGAGCGTCGGTAGATTCGTTTCAACAGAGGTCCGTGTAGATGCTCAAACATGGCTGTTGAATCATTCGACACGTGGCCCGCTCTCCTGATCGCCTCCACGTAGTGAGTCATCAGGTGTGTTTTTATTAAACACCACTCTGATTTCTGCTCGGGAAAAGCAGCCTGAAGCTTTTTCACGAGCCTGTTGGGGTGGGATTGGTTGGGGTTTTCAAGGGGGCTTACAATCTCCAAAGATCACATTCTGCAATGCATTGATTAATTTGTTTATTTCGTATTGTATAACGGTGTGCGCACATATCTGTACCAAATCAATCAGAGGTATTAGAGTAAAGCTTAAATTCAGAAATACCTATTAGTCAACCTCTCTAGAGTCGACAAATCTGCCTCGGTGTGGCCTGGTTGCTTGGCGCAGAAGAGGTACCACTCCAGGTGCGCTCGGATGGCGCTCAGGCGCTTCTCCTCCAGCGTGTCTGACACAATGAACAGGAGCACCTAATGGCGGGAGGGTGTTAGTACGACGTATGATTTATTCATATGGCCAGTGCGTGACGAACAGCACCACATGCAGCATCTGAATAAACTTGAAAGCGTACCATTAGCACTGCTCGGTGCTCGTGTGCTGCCACTTTAGCCCCGGATGAGAAGTACTCGTGTGCTGGGAACCGGATGTTGGTCATCCGGGTCTCCTCTCGAATCTGAGCAAGCCGCCTGTGGTGGGGGTATATGCATGGCAGCAGGGGTAAGGAATAAAAATAAGGGTGAGAAGAGGGGAGCATGAATGTGCTGCAGAGGGTATGGAAAGGGGTATAGGCATGGCAGCATGGGTAAGGCAGAGAAACAAGGTGGAGAGGAGGGGAGCATGAATGTGCAGCAGGTATGGGAAAGGGTATAGGCGTGGCAGCATTGGTAAGGGATAGGAGTACGGGTGAGAGCGAGTGGAGGGGAGCACGAGGGTGCAGCAGGGTGTATGGGAAGGGGAACGTGTTCACTCAGGTGGGTAAGGAAGGAATGAGAGCGAGTGGAGGGGAGCATGGGGGTGCAGCAGGGTGTATGGGAAGGGGAATGGGCACGGCAGGGTGGGTAACGGATAGGAATTAGGGTGAGAGGAGGGGAGTATGAATGAGCAGCAGTGTGTATGGTAAGCGGAATGGGCATGGCAGGGTGGGTAAGGAAGGAATGAGAGCGAGTGGAGGGAAGCATGAGGGTGCAGCAGGGTGTATGGGAAGGGGAACGGGCATGGCAGGGTGGGTAACGAAGGAATGAGAGCGAGTGGAGGGGAGCATGAGGGTGCAGCAGGGTGTATGGGAATGGGAACGGGCATGGCAGGGTGGGTAACGAATAGGAATTAGGATGAGAGGAGGGGAGTATGAATGAGCAGCAGTGTGTATGGGAAGGGGTCTAGGCATGGCAGCTTCGTAAAGGTATAGGAATAAGGGGTCGTATGGCGCTTACCCGTCGAACATTGCGAGACTTCCGCTGTGTGAAGCTCTAATAGCGGCCACGATGTGGTGGAGAATCCCGAGGTCGGACTGGTGCATGATGTCTGGCACGATGGCCTGATAGGGGTTCGACCATGGGGCACCAGGCACTTCCCACTGCCACAGAGCACACTGCCATGCACGCAAATCCAGCATAGGGGAAACATTTATGAAACAAATGACGGAGAGACTCATGGCGTGCCGAAATGGGTGAAGGGTAGGCTGGGTGGGTAAGGAGAGGGAAAAGGGGGGTTTTGGCATGGGACGGGAGAGAGGAAAGGAAGGTCGGAGGAATGGAACGTGAGGCTGGGAGGGGCAGGGAGAGAGTCAGGCGGAGCGACAGAATGGGATAGGGCAGACCCAGAGGTGAGCATGTCTCGCACCTACACGCAGCAGTGGATGCTCGCTTTCTGCGGAGGCATCAGCCTGGCACACGAGCGGAGGCATCAGCCTGGCGCACGAGCGGAGGCATCAGCCTGGAGCACGAGCAGAGGCATGTATTGGCTGTGATACCTACCTCGAACGCAAACGTCGAGAACTGAAACGCAGCCCCCTTTTTTGTGCCCAGCTTGTCCTCGGCATGCTCGACAATCCAGCGCTGCTGGTCGGGTGTCCTCGGCGTGTTCACCGCGGAGACACAGTCGAGATGTTCCTAGGATGCACAAAAACATTCAGTGTGCGGATTTGAAGGGAGGGGTGATATGCAACGCATGGTGAAATAGGTTAGAAGGGAGTTAACATGCAGAACTACGGGTTATAGGGTAAAGTGGAAGTTATGGAGCACACGAGATATGAGACAAATGATCACTGGAGGGGGTATGAAAACAACTGTCACGCTCACCTTCTGGGCATAACATATGCTGCACGGTCTACTGGTGGTTCCAGAGAGAGTGCAAGTGACCTTCCCACTCTCTGGATAGTCTAAAACCCATGCGTACAGCAAAGGCTTTACGACATGCTCGACACCGTTGGGATCCCTTAGCAAAAACCCGCTGCACATACATGGGAGGGAAGGATGTATTATATGTGTGAAGATGGTCAAGTTCAAGGTAACAATGTCGGCATGGGATGCCGGTTATTGTGCAATGCAGTGAGAAAATGTCCGGAAAAGCAGGACTGTAGTGTTAAAATGATAAGGTATGGGTTGGGTGATGGAAGGAATTCTTTGGATTCAGGGCGCATTGTTTGGTGAAAATTGCAGGTACCTTTCACGACCGTCCAGGAGACCCTGAAGCATTGTCAAAGCCGCACGTTGGAAGAGCTGCGTTTTCTGCTCGGAAGTCATATTCGAGGGGGGGATTGGAAGGGTCCCGAGCAAGCAGAGGCCTGCAGACGCCCAGCGTTTGCCTTGCTTGATGTTGCCAAGGGTCATCATGACCGGCCACGCCAGCTTGTGTCCACTCTCGCTGAGGTGCGTGACGTCGCTGTACAGGATGATGGCGGCCACCACTCCATCTTCTCCCACAAAGTCCTGTGGCCAGAGCAGAGAAGCAAGGAGCAGAGCATGGGGGTTCACTCACTGGTTTACGCCATCTGCAGAGAAGCAGAGAAGCAGAGCATGGGGGTTCGCTCACTGGTTTACGCCAGGGCAGAGAAGCAGAGAAGCTGAGCATGGGGGTTCGCTCACTGGTTTACGCCAGGGCAGAGAAGCAAACAGGGAGGAGCAGGCGGGTTCACTCACAGGTTTAAGCCAGGGCAGAGAAGCAAACAGCGGGAGCAGGGGGAGTCACTCACTGGTTTACGCCATTTGCAGAGAAGCAAGGAGCAGAGCATGGGGTTCACTCACAGGCTTACGCCAGTGCAGAGAAGCAAACAGCAAGAGCAGGCGGGTTCACTCACAGGAAAATCGCAGGAACCCTAAGCCTTCGCCTTTCCAATCTTCACTTTCTTCACCCGAGTCTTCGCGTCCACCATTTCATTCTCACAGGTTTACGCCAGGTTCCTGCGATTTTCAGGGGAAGGTTTCTTGTAATCCATGGCGTGGACGCGGTGCAGCCGGAAGACTAATCGAGCTCGACTGATGTTCTTCCTTGGGGTAATACTTCTCTTTTGCAACCACGTCAGCTTGACGCTTGAAATTTTGGGATGAAGGGTTGGCGGATCGTGGGCCGAGTAGATGAGCGCTTCACCACTTCCGAGGGAAGCTGAGGGAAGCTCTCTGCTGCTTTTCTTTTTGCACCGAACTTGTGTAATCCAGCGGCTTGTCTCAAATATTGTTCTCACTGTTAGGGTTGGTTCGCCCAACCACGGAACCTACGGCGGAAGGTTCTACGACGGCGAAATGGAAGCGCGTGGATGATTCTAGGTGAGACGGTGGAAATCGGCCTACGGTGGAGAATGGAAGCTACGGCGTGAGAAGCGAGAGAGAAATCGGGAAGAAACTAGAGAAATGTATTTTTTTGAAAGTGAAACACTTTCTAAAATTGTGTATTGTGAATAGCGAAGCGAATTGTACCGAAGCAAAGGCTTCGGCGAACCGCTACTTCCCCTCTTTTTGGTACAAAAGAGGGGGCGAAGGCCATTTGGCCTTCACCCACGTTTTTCATTTCGAACTTTCAAGTTCAAGTTTCGAGATTTCTCGTCCAAGCTGGCGAGGGTCAAGTCTCTCCCTCGCTTCACTTCTCCGTCAACGCTCCTCTCCGACATCCTCGAGCGGAACTTATCGACGATGGCGCAGACCAACAATAATACACCCGGGGCTAAGGACTCTCCCGCTCGTCAGTCGACGGGGCTTGAAAAATCGCCTCGGGAAACAAGCGCGGAGAAAAGGAAACGCCCCGACGAGAATCACGCCGAAGGCACCCACACGGGGGTCGACGTGCTGCTCGGCGAGGGCGGAACAGTCGCGCGACCGTCCCAGCCACGCGCGAGCCACACGCAGGCTCGAGGGCCTGCAGGCGGCAACAATGATGGCGACTTCGTCACCACCCCTGCTGCCGCCGCCGCAGATCCGAGCGGATCTCGCGCGCCCCCCAAGCGCAGGGCGACAGATTCTGCTGCGTCAGACGGGGCGGCAGCAAATCTCTCGCCCTCTCAACTTGCGGCACTGCTGGCGCTTCTTCAAAAACAGGCCGCGGCCCCTGCTATAACGACGCCTGCAGCTACAATCGAAGCGGATATTTCCGCATCCGCTAAAACTGCAAATGCGCGCAACAACATCTCTACCTCCGCTCGTGTTGCCGCTCCCACCCGCGCCGACAAAGGAAAGGCGCCTGCTGTCGAAGAAGAGCCGGCCGCCCCTGTCGACATCGATTCCGACTCTGACAGCGACAAGGGTGAGGAGCCAAATAATCCTTCTCCGCATTTGTCTAACGATCTCCTTCCCCCTCTCCCCTCTCCTCATCCTTCGACCGCGGCCGCCGCCTTCAACCGCAAGGGCGTTCGTGACCAGGCGGAAGTATTCGAAGCGCTCCAGACTTACCTCGTGCACGTGGAGCACAAAATCCGCGGTGGGGACGCGACCGGCGCACTCAAAACCGTTGCCCAAGCTCAAGATCTCATCAAGCGCCGCTTCGACGTGTTGGTCGTCGCCGACCACGCGGGCTTCGACGTGGCTGAACGCTACCAGCTGCTGAAGACTACAGCGGTGCTGACGTCGCGCTCCTTCAAAATGGCGGTGGCGGATATGGCGGCGCTCAAGCGCATGAAGACCGGATTCCCCCGCGGGAACCGTTCTTTCTCTCGTGAGCCCGCCGCATTCATGCCGAAGAGCATGGGAGGAGGAAGTGGCTGCCGGGCTTCAAAGGCACCTGCTTCCGCTGTGGCCAGCACGGCCACATGGCAAGCGCGTGCCCCCATGGAGGCCATGGGGGCAATGGGCCCGCACCGGTGGTGTGAGCGAAGCCCGAACATCCCTTGCCACCCCTCTTCTCATTGCCCCAAGGCGCCCCACGCCTTGTTGCCTTGGAAAGGAGTTGTGGAAGGGCAGGGCAGGACCAGGGGGTCCTTGAGTGGGCTGTTTAGCCGAGGCTAGATGCAAGGATTGCTCTAGGCCATTTAAAAAAAAAAAAAAAAAAGTGTGTGTGTGTGTGTGTGCGTGTGCACGTGTGTGGCCCGGGTGGCCGTGAAATTGTAATGCTATATTGGAAGTGTGATCCAGGCCGCTGGCCCCTATGGTGCATGGTCCCTATCCAAGCCATGGCAAAAAAAAAAAAAAAAAAAAGCAAGAGAGAAAAACGAGGGAAGGGATTCAAGAACACATGTTTTCACCAACCATTGAGGCAAAGCACCGGTGGTGCGAGAATCATTAAACCACGCCTCGAGATAGGAGGACAAGGGGAGTGAGACCCTGCAATTCACACCCCCTAGCACACATGGCAAAAAAAAAAAAAAAAAAAAACATCATTGTGGGCACGAGAGAGAATGAGAGAGAAGGGGAATGATCGGTAGAACATCATTGTGTGCAACTGCGTCACTGCTCTTACCTCCAACGTTTCTAATGCCTCGCTGTTGGGGCGTGCACAAGCACGCGGGAAGTTGGTTGGTGCGAGATACATGTTCATGTCGTGTTTACAACGTTCGTCTGATTGATTCTTATGAATTCTGCCTCGTTCTACTCGCATAGCATGTTCACGTCGGAAGAGCGCCTTGTGGCTTGACCTAAAAGGGTTGATATACGACTACTGTTGACCCAACCCAACCGCCATGGCAGGCGCTTGTCCCTCACGACCGGGCGAATGGAGTGAGACCATGGAGCATGCGATCACTGACAAGGAAGTCACCACCATGGGGGGTCAATTGCGCCAAGCTTTCGCTTGGTGGGCCTCATGGTGCGAGAGCAGTCTCATCCTGTCAGTCATAGCAAATGGATATTGGCTTCCTTGGAAAGCGGCCCCACCACCGTCGTTTCGTGTCAAGAATCATGCCGGCGTCGAGCGGCATAGCGAGTTTACACGATCGGCAATCTCTGACTTGCTCTCGTCCGGTGCAGCAGCAGTCGCAGAGGGCCCACTCCTCGTCGCATGTACTAGTCCACTAAACGTCGTGGAACAGCGCGACAAGTGTCGCCTTATCTTGGACTTGAGAAAAGTCAACCAGTACCTCGTTATTCCTAAATTCAAGTACGAAGGCTTGGCGCGAGTCGCCGAGTTGGCACAACCGGGCGACTGGATGTTCTCTATCGACCTGAAGTCCGGATACCATCACGTCGATATCCACCCGTCCTGCTGAAAGTTCCTGGGGTTTCACTTCGACGGCACGGATTACTACTTCAAGTCGTTACCGTTCGGCCTGGCAACCGCACCCTTCCTTTTCACTCAATTGATCAAACAACTGGCTCGAAAATGGCGTGCGCAAGGTACTCGAGTCATTCCATATGTGGATGATATCTTATTCCTCTGCCAATCGAAGGAGGACGCACGTGCGACACGTAATGCAATCATTCGGGACCTACGACAGTCGGGCCTTGTCATCAACGCTAAAAAATCGCACCTCACCCCGACCCAGAAACTGCAGTTTCTCGGGATGGAGTTGGACACTCAATCAGGAAGATTCACCATCGGCCCCGAACGTCGAGCGCAACTCATGCATACGCTCCGGGTGCTTCTCACTGCCTACGAGCATGGACAACTGATACCAATCCGCCTTGTCGCACGGGTCACCGGCATCCTCGCTTCCATGGCGCTGGCTCTTGGCACAACGGCACGAGCATTCAGTCACCAACTCCTAGAACTCATCAATACTGCGCCATCATGGAATGGCAGAACACACCTGACCATGGAGGCTCGTGACGAGCTCAACTTCTGGCTCGACAATTTCGATCGTTTTAACGGGGCGCCGTTTCACATGCCCCACAGCATCGACACGGTGATTCATGTAGACGCAAGCGCTCACAGTTGGGGTGCGACCCTAGCTTCATTCCCTGGAGAAAACCTGCAAGGCAGCAGCCCAATGCCGCACGAGCTCCTCACCACCTCGAGTACACGCCGAGAGCTCGAAGGCGTGCTCTGGGCCCTGCGCACATTCTCAAACCGAATTCAAGGCCGCCATGTGCTCATGCGCGTGGACAACCAGGGCGTATTCTTCATTCTTCGTAAAGGTGGTTCTGGGCAACCCGAGCTCACCCTCCTATGCAAGTCCATCATCGCACTTTGCATGGCAAACGAAATTCGGCTGGCAATCGAATGGATCCCTCGGACTCTCAACGTAGAGGCAGACGCACTCTCCAAGCTAGAAGACAACGACGACTATTCCTTGAAACTCCCTTGGTTCCGATTACTTGAGAGGCGTTGGGGACCACACACGGTTGACCTTTTTGCAAACGCCAATAACGCGCAACTCTCGCGTTTCTTTTCGAAGGTCCCCCACCCACGTGCAACCGCCGTCAACGCCTTCTCGCAGGACTGGGGATCAGAACACGGATTTGCATTTCCCCCTTCTCACCTGATCCCGGCCACCCTGCGCCACGCCGCGCGCACATCTGCTACGCTGACGCTAGTCATTCCCGAATGGACGGGTGCATCATGGTGGCCCCTGCTCCGGCCTTCGCCCAGGACCTGGGCAGTCGGAGTAACATCGTGTTTGCATCTTGCTAGCGGTAGCCAGTGCTTGCATGTCGGTTCGCATACTGGCGCATTCTCAGGAACCGGTCTCCCTGTTAGCAAAATCCTTGCACTTCAAATCAACTTCCATTCCTAATCTATTAACATTCTTTTTCCTAATGATGTCAGATATGATTCCGAAGCTGCATCAGCAGCTACTGTTAATGACGGCCCAGACACGGTCCGACTCAACAATCAACACATACGAACCTTATTGGGAGAAGTTTAGGAGTTTTTGCGTCAAGGCAAAAGCGGCCTTCCTGCCTGCCGCGGACCTCATAGTCGCACTCTACCTGGTGCATGCGATCAACCACAAGGCCACCGTCTCCAGCGTGCAGCTCACATGTGCCGCGATTAGCTTCGCCCACCGAATGACAGGCTCCGCTAACCCAACATGCGGCCCGTTCACGACACAAGTACGCGATTACGCCAAAAGACACTGCCCCCGACCAGCACGGGTGAAGGAACCCGTCTCCCTTCATCAGGTTCACGCGATGGCTAGGCCATTCCTCCAATCGAGCCAACCAGGCACATATCAGAAAGGCCTCATCGTGTTGCTCATGTACTCAGCATTCTTGCGCTTCTCGGACTTAGTGGCTATCCGATGGGAGGACATCCAATTCGAGGCAACGGCAATGTGGCTACTAATCCCACACTCAAAGACCGACCAGGAGGGCAGGGGTGTATGGGTCCCAGTCGCCACAACTGACGGACCACTCTGTCCGGTGAGGTGCACCCGCCATTTCATTCGGCTAGCGGAATACGGACCGACATCCAAAGGGCCGCTGATCCGCGTTTTCCGCCGCAGCTCGCCGCCGTCCGCATTAGACACCGCCCCATCGTACACCACCATCCGTACATGGTGTATGCAAGCGTTCGAAGCTGCAGGAATCGACCCAACACACCTTGGCACCCACTCCTTTCGCAAAGGAGCTGCCACGGTTGCAGCTAGTGCGGGAGTCCCAGATCGCATCTTCAAACGACTTGGGCGTTGGCGAAGCGAGACCGCAAAGGACCTATATGTGACTATCTCGCAGGACCACCTTATCGCAGCTTCTCGCGACATCCAGGATGAAGCCCACGCACCTTCCCCCTCACAGCATCGTCACGCCATTACGAGACACCGCCAACCTCCTCTCCACATGTCTCAGAGGACCCAGTTGAAATGAGACGTTGCATTTGCAAGGCAAATCGCAAGCTTTCACAATATGTAAATTTTTGAAAGTGAAACACTTTCTAAAATTGTGTATTGTGAATAGCGAAGCGAATTGTACCGAAGCAAAGGCTTCGGCGAACCGCTACTTCCCCTCTTTTTGGTACAAAAGAGGGGGCGAAGGCCATTTGGCCTTCACCCACGTTTTTCATTTCGAACTTTCAAGTTCAAGTTTCCCGCCCCCCCCACCCTAGCATAAGATGCACAATGCTGTTCTGTTGTATAATGCTTGGACGATAAAATCTTGTACTTGCCAGTTGAAATGAGACGTTGCATTTGCAAGGCAAATCGCAAGCTTTCACAATATGGAGGAAGAAGAGTGAAGAAGAATCGAGATTGAAGTTGACGAGGGGAAATTGTGGTTCGAGCTCGAGGCGTGTTCGAGAAAGTTTCCAGATTCGGACTTGAGGAGGGTTCGGTGCATTCGGTTCGGTTCCGTGTGCGACTCGGGGTGAAACGAGGCGCACGCGGTTACTTGGGAAACAAGTGAAGTTACGAATCGCATTTTGTGTCTTGCCTGACTATAAACCTGTTTGTACTCATTCTGGAAAACACAACATTGAAACCAATCAGATTCGGAAAATTGCTGAAGTGTGTATTGACAACTTCAAGCAGAGCTGCGCATATCATTGGATTCGTGAGATCGTGGAGAACACGATAAGCAATAGCAAGTAGACTATTGCCGACTAAGGTGTTTACGATCCTAAGACTCACTTTACATAGTGTTCTTGTATTGTGGTTTATTACAAGTAGCCTAATAGTGCACACCTGCAAATGCATAAGTGTACACTAACAGTTAGCCTCCACTTTACAGGTGCGGTTGCCATTTGGTGTGGTGAAAATATCCAACGAATGTGATGTGATGTCCTTGTGGCTCAATGTGCACCTGGTTGGGTGCAGTTGTGCAAGCACATGATAAAAATACATGCCCTACAACAGCTGTGCTTCACCCTCTTGCAGAACAGAAGCCATACCGTATCGGTCTTTTCAGTTCCATACATCTGGGCATACAGGCATCTGTATGAGTCTATGACTCACACACAGGCATCCCCGATAGAAGTCTCTGCCACCAAAGAGCAGACGCCTTGGGTGTTCTTTTCAACCCTCGGGTGCGGTCCACATGCACGAGGCCAAAGCGGCGCGAGTACCCCATCTGCCACTCAAAGTTGTCCATCCACGACCATGCCATGTACCCCCTCACGTCCGCCCCTTGCCTGCCACGCACACATGCAGGGAAAGGAGTGAAAATTTCAGGTTTTCTTCTTTGATTTGTTTCTTGCATTCAGGAAGAGGGGAGAGATGGCAGTGGACGAGAGCACGTCAGCACGTGCCTGGTGATGTCAGCACGTGCCTGGTGATGTCAGCACGTGCCTGGTGATGTCAGCACGTGCCTGGTGATGTCAGCACGTGCCTGGTGATGTCAGCACGTGCCTGGTGATGTCAGCACGTGCCTGGTGATGTCAGCAGGCATGGGACGACTTGAGCACGAAGACCATGGCATGGCAGTGAGCAGGTTCAGACCAGATGTGTGGAGGCCCAACGTGCTGTCCCTACAGCTCCCCTCTTCACCTTCCCCCAGGTTTGCATTAGCGCCCATCCATTGAGCGGCGGTCATGGGGCAGCAAGGTGCAGCAGGCGTGAAGGAACGTGGGGGCCCAGGTGGGTGAAGGTGAGGCCAGGTGGGTGAAGGTGAGGCCAGGTGGGTGAAGGTGAGGCCAGGTGGGTGAAGGTGAGGCCAGGTGGGTGAACCCACCTCATAGCAGCGAGCAGGTGGAAATGCGGTGGGGATCACGGATCTGTGGTCACACTTGTGGAAGTGTGGAGTGTAAAGAGCCAGGCAAATGTACCCGATGGTGCTGAGAAGGTGTGAGAGGTACGTGTGGTAGTAGCGGAGGCGGACGGTCTGGGTCACTGGTGGTGGCATGTATGGGGAGAGGAGGCAGTGACCAGACCAAAGCCGCTTGGTGACGCCAGTCAAGTGCACCTGATTGTGCTGAGAAGGTGGGAGAGGTACGCGTGGTAGTAGCGGATGCGGTGTGGGTCACTGGTGGCCACGTGGAGTGGCAGCGACGGGTTGTCCTCCTCATCTAGACCTGCAGGGGTAGGAGGGTGTGGGGAGGGTTGACGGAGTGTGGGGGTAGGTGGGAGGCCGGTGGGGAGGAGTGAGGACAGGTGAGGCAGAGAAGGTTGGAGGGTGTGGTTCGCTTGTCCTCCTCATTGGGGCCTGCAAGGTGGGGGAAAGAGGGCTAAATTGGGACAAAGGGCACAAGAGATTCTCACTCTGAGGAGACTGGGGGCCTTGGTGATAATGGTGTGAGGCAGACGAGGGGAGTTGTGTGCAGGGTGGTGGGTGAGCGATGGAGCAGAGAGGAGCGAGAAAGAAGGGGACGAAACGGAGGGGGCACACCCAGATCCAGACAACAGCAAGGCGACCCTCGGCGCCTCCCTTATCCTAGAGAAAGATGATATGGTCAGAATGCATGGCATGTGCAATGGCACAAACACCACACATGCGCTATGTGCGCCCAAGCCCCTCCATTACCATTCTCTGTGATGGGCGGTGCATTGTAAGTGCTGGTGATGTGCATGAGCAGCTTCTGGAAGCCCCACGGCACCTCGTACAGCCATGGGGACGCGGCCTGGTGTGATGTAAGTTGGGAGGTGTGCACGGGGAGCGGGAATGGGGGAGAAAAGGGTGAGCCGCTTGTGAAGTGCCCTGCCCTCAGCACCTCACCTCGTACAGCCATGCAGGTGACAGGTTAGCGTGTGTGCATGGGGATGGGGGAGGGGAGCGCGGGGTTGCGCATGGTATGCAACCATGTGCAGCTGGTCAAGCCATGTAGTTTACTTGTAACTTAGGTGTAGTCTTGTTATTCCAACCAGTCTGCCAATTCATCATTGGAGATTTGGTTTGAATCCCAACCCATCCTTTCCCTTCCCTTTCTCAACCCCAACTTTGTTTGTACTTAAGGCTGAGTGCATTCATTGATCATCAGCCTACTCAAGCTTCTTTTCTGACAGAGGAGAGGAGAGGAGAGGAGAGGAGAGGAGAGGAGAGGAGAGAAGAGGAGAGGAGAGGAGAGGAGAGGAGAGGAGAGGAGAGAAGAGGAGAGGAGATAGAATATGGGTTCTGAATCACCTGCTGGCCAATCAAGCGGCCATCACGTTCAACTGCCATGTGAGTGCAGTGGCACGTGCGGAAGAATGCAGAGTAGGGGAACGGCATGGGTGGAGCATCACGTGGACATGCCGTGAGTTGTACGGTGCATGCATGGAAGGGGGACACATGCACAGGTAGAGACAGAGACACAAGCGCGCAGCAAGGGAGAAGATGAAGTAGGAAAATCACGAAGAAAAAGGGAAAGGAAATGGGAAGAGAATGGGAGAGCTAGGGGAGAACAGTCAGAGAGAAGCAATGAAGAGTGATGCTCGCACCATGAACAGTGACATGCTCGCACCATGAACAGTGACATGCTCGCACCATGAACAGTGACATGCTGATCATCAAAGTAGCTCCACAGTCTGGCTTTAACGCCCCCCTCTCGTGTACACACTGACTACTGCGTCTTCTCCGGTTACTGCGTCTGGTCAGGTAGCCGCGTCTGGTCAGGTGTTTGCTGCCGCATCCAGGTCTGGTCCGGAGTCTGCCCCCTGCTCGTGTCGTCCTCTGTCACACAAGACTCTCCTTTGGCACCACCGCCTTGGTCACCCCTCCCTGCCTCGTCTCCGAGGTATGGCCTCCCGTACCCTTGTCTCTGGTCTCCCCCGGTCCCTCCCTCCCCTTCCTCCGGGGCCTGCCCCTACCTGTGTTCCTTGCGTCGAGGGCCGGCAGCGCTCCGCTCCTCACTCCTCCGAGTTCCCTCCGACAGAGGCTCCCCTGCAGACTCTCCACATGGACGTGTGGGGCCCAGCCCGTGTCCGTGGACAGGGTCACGAGCGTTACTTCCTGCTGGTCGTTGACGACTACTCGCGTTACACCACAATCTTCCCCTAGCGCTGCAAGGGTAAGGTCACTGAGGTGTTGATCGACTGGATCCGCGCTGCCCGTCGCCAGCTCAGCGAGAGTTTCGGCTCGGACCTTCCTGTTCTGCGTCTGCACTCAGACAGAGATGGTGAGTTTTCCTCCGACCTTCTTCGAGCTTTCTGTCGTGCTGAGGGCATCCGCCAGACGTTCACGCTTCCGACCTCCCCACATCAAAATGGGATTTCTGAGCGCCGCATTGGCATGGTCATGGACGTCGCTCGTACGTCCATGATCCATGCGGCTGCTCCCCATTTTCTGTGGCCGTTCGCGGTCCAGTACGCGGCGCATCAGCTCAACCTTCAGCCTCGTGTCTCCGTGCCGGAGACCACACCTACTCTGCGGTGGACGGGGAAGGTTGGCGATGCGTCTGTATTCCGTGTCTGGGGATCTCGAGCTTTTGTCCGCGATTCTTCCGCGGACAAGCTGTCCTCCCGTGCTGTTCCCTGCGTCTTCCTTGGCTCCCCCCCTGACGCGCCTGGTTGGCAGTTTTACCACCCCACCTCGCGTCGTGTTCTGTCCTCTCAGGACGTCACGTTTGACGAGTCGGTTTCTTACTACCGTCTCTTTCCCTACCGCACTGCCCCTCTCCCCCGCCCGCCGCTCTTCCTAGCACCAGGTGCTCCTCCGGTAGACCCCCTCCCCCCTCAGGGTCCTGCCCCCTCAGGTGTGTCCCAGGTAGACCCTGTCGAGCCTGTCGAGGTAGCTGTCGACTCTGGTGTTGCTAGGGGTGCTGAGCCTGCGGGTGCGGGGCCTGGGGGTGCTGAGCCTGGGGTTGCTGAGTCTGAGTGTGCAGAGCCTGGGGGTGCTGAGCCTGAGCGTGCGGAGCCTGGGGGTGCTGAGCCTGGGGGTGCTGAGTCTGGGGGTGCTGAGCCTGGGGGTGCTGAGCCTGGGGGTGCTGAGCCTGAGCGTGCTGAGTCTGGAGGTCCTCCGGGTGTCTTGTCACGGCGGGAGCCCCTCTCTCCACAACAGCTGCGCGAGTGGTACACTCGGCGCTGTAGCCGTGCTGCTGGAGCTGGGGGGCCTACCGCTGGAGGTGCTACTGGAGCTGGAGCTGCTGGAGGTACTGCTGGTGCTGGAGCTGCTGGAGGTGCTGGAGCCGCTGGTCCCGGAGGTGCTCGTACTGGAGGTACAAGAGCTGCTAGAGCTGGAGCTGTTGGAGGTACTGCTGGTGCTGGAGCTGCTGGAGCCGCTAGTCCCGGAGGTGCTCGTACTGGAGGTACTGGAGCTACTGGAGCTGGTGGTGCTGCAGGAGTTGGAGCTGGAGGCGCTGGAGCAGTTGCTCCTCGAGTTGCTGCTGGAGTTGCTACTGGAGGTGCTGGAGCTGGTGGTAATGCAGGAGTTGGTGCTGGAGGTGCTGGAGCTGTTGCTGCTGGAGGTGCTGCTGGTGCTGGAGCTGGTAGTGCTGAGGGAGTTGGAGCTGGAGACCCTGGCGCTGGGGGTACTGGTGCTGTCTCTGCTGGTTCTGGAGGCGCTGCGCGGCCGCGGCCGTACTTCGTTCCCCCCCTTCAGCAGGTTCTTGGTCTCCCGCCTTCTACAGGTCCTACTCCTCCCTTACTGTGTCAACCGCCTGTCCAGTCGCAGTCGCAGTTACAGCCAGCCTCTCCACTGCCTGGTCCTTCTCCTTACTCTGGGCCGACTAGGGGTCTTACGGAGCGTCGTGAGCCTGATTCTCGTCCTGCGTCACCTGAGTCTCGTCCTGCGTTGCCTGGGTCTCGTCCTGCGTCGCCTGTTCGCGCTGTTCGCACTGGTCGTCGTGTTCCGCGTCAGCGTCCTCCTGCTGTCCCAGGCACGCACCAGATGGCACTTCGTCCTTCCACTGCTCCACAGCGTGTCCCTCTGCCGTCTCCTCCTGCGTCCTCTCTTCCTGACGTTGCTGACCCGCCGTCAGACCTTGCTCGTGCTGCCAGTCCTACTGTCACGCGTCTTCTCGCTACTGTTGTCACTGACCCTTTGTTTGAGTCCACTGCTGGGTCTGCCCTAGTTGCTGAGCTTGTTGACTTCGCTGCCGCCTGTCGCCTCGACTACGCCGCTAGTCTTGTTGCTGAGTCTGAGTCTGTCTGTCCTCCGTCCGTCGGGGGTGAGTGTGCTCTTGGCACGGACGTCCTTGAGGACAGGCAGGAGGACTTTGAGTGTTTTGCAGCTGCTGTACCTCATCTCATGTCCATGCTGATTGCACCTGAGGGAGACCCGGATGCACCAGACATCCCGACCCCGCGCTCTTACGCAGAGGCGATTGAGGGTCCCTACTCCTCTCAGTGGCAGACAGCCATATGGACGTGGAGATGGCATCCTGTAAGTCCACAAGCACTTACGTTGACGAGGTTCCGCCACGTGGGGCGAACATCGTCAGTGGCATGTGGATTTTCAGGGTGAAGCGGCCGCCGGGTTCTCCGCCTGTCTCGCGCGTTACGTTGCACGTGGCTTCAGTCAGCGACAGGGAGTTGACTTCTTCCAGACCTTCTCCCCCACCCCGAAGATGACTACTCTTCGGGTTCTGCTGCACGTCGCCGCTCAGCGTGACTACGAGCTTCACTCCCTTGACTTCAGCACTGCTTTCCTACAGGGCAGCCTGCACGAGGAGATCTGGCTGCGCCGCCCACCGGGCTTCACTGGGTCGTTTCCAGTCGCGTCGGGAAACTCTGCGCGAAAGGCGTCGTCAAGACGGGGGAAGCAGCGGTGCTGTGTGTGAAACTTCCCGCATGTCTGACCAGAGCGGTCACTTGTGCGAATGACATACGGGCAGTGACCACTACCCCCAGCCGCCCCACGCTGAGCAAACCACTCACGAAGCTCCTGGGGCGAAGGGGTCTCATGCTGACGCTGCTGCTGCTGCCTCTGACCACCGCCAAAGCCTCCCCTCTGACTGGTACTACCCCGGCCGCCACCACCGCCGCCGCCTCCACTCCCACTGCCGCCACCACTACCGCCGCCACCACTCCCACTGCCGCAACCATCGCCGCCACCTACGCGTCCACCCCCACCACCACTCCCTCCGCCAGCACCGCCACCTCCACCGCCTCCACCGACCCCACCACCGCCTCCACCGCTGCCACCCGCACCACCCCTGCCCCCCTTGCCCCTGCCGCTGCGGCGCCTCCCACTAGAGGCAAACGCAGCTCCTACCTCCTCAGCACGAAGGTAGTCAACAGCTGCATCAGAGGCTACTGAGGGGACCAGGTGGGAGGGCGAACACCCCTCAAAGAAGGGAGTGCGAGGAGTGCCACGAGAAGCGCCTACAGTCTCAGCTGCAAGGAGGTGCTTCTCGAGCAGGTCGACAGTGAGGTCAGTGGGGTCAAGGGCGAGAAGGAGGTCCCTGACTGCGCTAAGAGAGTCAGGGAGGCGGGAGACTATGAAGTAGAGAGTGATGTACATTGGAGGAGGGTTCTTGGCTAGAAACTCGGCGGGAAGCGCTGCGCGGTAGCGAGTGTCACTAGTGCGAAGGTGAGTGACGAGGTCGGCGACTGTGGCAAAGGCGGACAGCTCGGGGAACAGGTAGGGCAGTAGAAGGCGGCATAGAGTAGCAGTGGCCGGGGAGGAGTAACGAGCGACTACAGCGTCATACAGGGCTCTAGCAGTCTTGTGCTGGCCAAAGTGAGCGTGTTCGGCTAACGGCAGATGGTTGCGAACGGCTAGGCGAGCAGCAGCGTCACGGGTAAGCCACTGTGAGCGAATCGCTAAGTAAGTACAGCTGTAAGTCGCCGAGCCACGCATCGACCTCTATCGGGCGGCCCTCCGGATCGAAGGTGAGGACGCTGAGAGTGGCCATAGCGGGCAGAGCAGTCGGGTGCGCTAGCAGCAGGGCAGCACGCAGGCAGGGCAAGACAGAGCGGCGGCCAGCAGGGCGCACAAGCAGATCAGGGCAGGGCGGCACGTGGGCAGGGCAGGGCGGCGCGGCAGCAAGCGGCGCTCAGGCAGGGCGGCGCGGCGGCAAGCGGCGCGCGGGCAGGGCAGGGCGGTGCGGCGGCGAGCGGCGCGCGGGCAGGGCAGGGTGCGCGGCGGCGAGCAGCGCGCGGGCAGGGCAGGGCGCGCGGCGGCGAGCAGCGCGCGGGAAGAGCGACGCGGCGCGGCGGCGAGCGGTGCGCGGGCAGGGCAGGGCGCGTGGCGGCGAGCAGCGCGCGGGCAAGGCAGGGCGCGCGGCGGCGAGCAGCGCGCGGGCAGAGCGACGTGACGCGGCGGCGAGCGGCGCGCGGGCAGGGCAGAGCACGCGGCGGAGAGCAGCGCGCGGGCAGGGCGGCGCGGCGGCGAGCGGCGCGCGGGCAGGGCAGGGCGCGCGGCGGCGAGCAGCGCGCGGGCAGGGCAGCACGGGCAGCGCAACGCAGGGCAGGGCAGGGCAGCGCGGCACTAACAGGGCGGCGTGACGTGTGGGGTAGCGCGATTCGGTGGGCCCTAAAAAAAACGGTCCTAGGAGAGGACCTGCTATGAAACCATGTCAGCAGAATGAACGAGAATGAATGAACTAGCAGCATGTAGGAGTACAAGTAGCAAACCCTAATTGGGTTGTACCCCATATGGGCTACCCCAATACAGCCTACACAACATGCAACATATAAGTTTGACACGTTATATATGTTCGCTCATGCCTTCCTTCGCTCACATAGTATTGTTCCTTTGCCCCTTTTGTGGAATCCACGCTATCTTCATCAATTGCAGTCGTAACTCTAAGAAAAAAAAAATATTACACTTGAAAGGCTGTTATATTCGCATACTTGCTTGACTGCCTCTGCGGACTCCAGCACGACCGCTACCGCATTCCAGTGATCGATCATCTTATTTGTGATTGCCACATGCTTTGCATCTCCCAGCTGCACAACAGAGGTTGCGACATCAGCGCTCTATCAATTCTTGAGCTGGACCTTGTCGATCTTGCAAAAAACGTGTACTTTCGCTTGTCTTGTTGCATGTATCTGAAAGCGTCCTTCAGGTCTGTGTTCGCCCAGCAGCTCAGCAGCCGTTGATTCTCCGCCGCCGAACCCAAGTGAGAAGTGCGGTCTAAGTCCGGGTCCTCGACTACGTTCAAATCTCCCATCACCAGGACATTTGGGAGCGCCGACAGGGTCAACAAGAACTGCTTCAGACTGTCCTTGTAGAAGCTGCTTCTGTTGACCGCCTGCGCCGGAAGATATGATGCCACCAGTAATACCTCCAGCCCCCCCCAGCGGGCCACCACCGCCAGGAGCCTTCCCGAGTCATGGGTGAAACTGTCCGTGAAGACCAGGCCAGGTACGAAGCTCACTACAGCAACTCCCCCTGCCGACTGATTTGGCCCTGGTCCGATTGCTGCTACCGCACTTGGGTTTATTTGAGTCCAGAAATTGTGGTCTGCATGGTGAAGGCGGTGGCGGTACCGGTGGTAGTGGAGGAAGAGGTCTGGCTCTGGGGGTGTGGCGTCACAGCACCAACTTCCACAGCAGCAACAACCACAACAGCAGCAACCACAGAGGTAGGAGCCACAGAGACAGCCGTCTCAGCAACAGCAGCAGTGGGGCTAGGGCAGCCCAGGGAGCACTGCCCGCAGCAGTGGCCCACCCAGCTGGACGGCGCGTGGTCCTGCCCCTCCTTCTTGCCAGTACACAGTTCAGACTGGGACGAGTCGAGGAGGCTGCAGTGGCCACTTCCACCCTCCAAGTCAGTGCTTTGCGCAGCTCATGGACCGCTACCACGCGCAGTACGACTTTGGTGGCCCCACTCTGGACTGGGCCCCACTGGCTCGTACCCTTGGCCAGCCGTTGATTCTCCGCCGCCGAACCCGAGTGAGAAGTGCGGTCTAAGTCCGGGTCCTCGACTACGTTCAAATCTCCCATCACCAGGACATTTGGGAGCGCCGACAGGGTCAACAAGAACTGCTTCAGACTGTCCCTGTAGAAGCTGCTTCTGTTGACCGCCTGCGCCGGAAGATATGATGCCACCAGTAATACCTCCAGCCCCCCCCAGCGGGCCACCACCGCCAGGAGCCTTCCCGAGTCATGGGTGAAACTGTCCGTGAAGACCAGGCCAGGTACGAAGCTCACTACAGCAACTCCCCCTGCCGACTGATTTGGCCCTGGTCCGATTGCTGCTACCGCACTTGGGTTTATTTGAGTCCAGAAGTTGTGGTCTGCATGGTGAAGGCGGTGGCGGTACCGGTGGTAGTGGAGGAAGAGGTCTGGCTCTGGGGGTGTGGCTTCACAGCACCAGCTGCCACAGCAGCAACAGCCACAACAGCAGCAACCACAGAGGTAGGAGCCACAGAGGCAGCCGTCTCAGCAACAGCAGCAGTGGGGCTCGGGCGGCCCAGGGAGCACTGCCCGCAGCAGTGGCCCACCCAGCTGGACGGCGCGTGGTCCTGCCCCCCCTTCTTGCCAGTACATAGTTCAGACTGGGACGAGTCGAGGAGGCTGCAGTGGCCACTTCCACCCTCCGAGTCAGTGCTTTGCGCAGCTCATGGACCGCTACCACGCGCAGTACGACTTTGGTGGCCCCGCTCTGGACTGGGCCCCACTGGCTCGTACCCTTGGCCAGTCGTTGTTTGACATGTCTACCGTATAGTTGCATGCTACCTTGTGATCTGCCCCTGTGATGTATGCTGATGACTCTAGTGTTGAGGACTCTGGTTATTACTCTTGCTTGTCTAGCTTAGGTGCTTCTGAGGGTTCTTTTGTAGGAGCTGTAGGTGCTGCTAGCCTAGTACTTACCACTGTTGCTTGCACAGTGACGACCTCGGCTACTGCGTCGTTGTCCTTCACACTTGACTCTGGAGCGTCTCAGTGTTTCTTTCGCGACAGCACCAACCTCACGCCACTACGCATTCGTGTCTCTGTCGCCCTGGCGGAACCCACCATAGGAGCAGTAGTTGCTCGCAGCACTATTACCCTCCCGTGTCCGGCGGTACCCTCTGGGTCTCTCACACATCTGCACATTCCCTCGTTCTCCATGAACTTGGTGGGATCAGCCACCTCCAGGACCTCGGTGTTGGCACCTTCTTTCCTCTGCACGAGTGTTTTGCGACCTGCACGGACGATGCCACTGGGGCACCTCTTGCCACGTTTCACAGGGAGCCAGGCGCAGGTATTTTCTCGCTACGTTCTGAGTCTCCCTATGTAGCTGAAAAGGTCAGGTAGCTGCTGTGTCGTGCGACAGTCGGTCACTCACCCACCCGTCAGTCCTCTGGCACCACCGTTACTGTCACCCGTCTTTCCCGCGTCTCAGGCAGATGGTCCGCCACCGCATGGTCTTCAGTCTCCCAGCGTTGCTTGCCCCGCTTCCCCGCTTGCCTGCGCCACCGTGTACCCCCGACTCCTCTGAGTTTCCCCCCACCACGGCTCCACTGCACATGCACATTTGGGGCCACTCATCCAGTCTTAATGCCACGTTAGTAGCGCTACTTCTTGATCTTGGTGGACCACTACTCCTTCTACACCACGGTGTTTCCCTTGCGACGAAAGGCCGACGTGCCTGGCGTCCTTGAGCCGTGGCTAATAGCGGACAGTGTCCAGCAGGGCCGTCCTGTGCATGGTCTGCACTCGGATAGTGGTGGTGTTTGCTTCCGGTCGCCTCGACCGCTTCTGTCAGGGTCAGGGGATCACCCAGACTTACACGCTACTGGACTCGCCACAGCAGAATGGGGTAGCTGGGAGACGTTTCGGTTTGGTCATGGAGATTTCTCGTACCTCTATGTGCCATGCCGGTGCCCCCCATTTTCTGTGGCCTCAGGCAGTCCGCTACGCCGCGCACCAGCATAACCTATGGCCCCTTACCTCACGCCCACCGATTACACCGACCCGCCTTTGGTCTGGATCTCGTAGGGTTTGCAGCTGCGTTTCGTGTCTAGGGCTCTCTGGCCCACATTCTCGCCCTTAGCGCGGACAAGCTGTCGCTCACACGCTTCCTTGCGTCTTCCTTGGTTTCCCTCTGGACCCCCCTGGCTGGGAGTTCTACGAAACGGAGCACTACCGGGTTTTCAGCTCTCAGGACGCCACTCTCGACATGTCGGTCTGTTACTACAAGAATCGCCCCCACCGAGGTACTGAGGAATACTCCCCCCCCCCCCGCCTCCCCCCACCCCCCCTTCCCCCCCCCCCCCCCCCCCCTCCCCCCGCCCCCCGCTCCTCCAGTAGCCCACCCCCCTTCACGTGCTGCTCCTTCAGGTGTGTCGCACGTTACCCCGCAGTTGTCTCCGCTGCCGCTGTCACCGCGGTGCACAGTCCCTGTCGTATCTGGGGATGCCGGAGGTGCATTTGCGGAGGATGCGGGCCCTGGGGATGCTTGGGCTGGTGGTGACGGCTATGCGGGTGCGGGAGGTGTGGGTGTGGAGGCCCCTGGTGTGGAGGACACGGCTGCCTCGCGTAGGAGGCCCCGCCCCACCTCACCCCCTGGTTTCTCTTCCCTTCCCCGGTTCCCTCCTCGTTCACCTCTGCAGCCGGCCACTGTGGATTCGGGGGGTGTTACTGCAGGAGGTACTGGAGGCGCTGGGGGTGTTGTTATTGGAGGTACTAGCACTGGAGATGCTGGTTCTGGTGGTGTTGGAGCTGGAGGCACTGGCTCTGGGGTGCCTACTCAGCCTGCCGTACGTTACTTGACGCGTCAGCAGCGTCTCCAAAAGCAGGAGCAGTTGGAGCAGAAGGAGCAGCAGCAGCTGCAGCCGCAGTCGTAGTAGCAGGAGCAGGCGCGGCCACAGCAGCAGTAGCATTAGGAGCTTCCTGACCCCTCACTTGCGCGCTTCGTCCGTGGTCCCCTGCAGTCTGCTCCGTGGTCCCGCTCCGGTTTCCAACTCTCGTCGTGCCACTCGTCCTGCCGTCTATCGTGTTCTGTCCTTGCTGGTCACTCACCCTACTCCTCTTCCGTCGACTGTCACGACTCTTGTCACCCTTGACTACGCCGCTCAGTTCGTGAGTGGTCCTGCCCGTTCTCCGTCCCTCCGGGGTGTTCCTGCCTTTGGCATGGAGGTCATGGAGGACAGACAGTTCGAGCTGAAGTTCCTTGCAGCTACTTTTCCTCATCTCTGCGCCATGCTGCTTGCCCCTGAGGGGGACCTAGACGCCCTTGACATCCCGACCCCTCGCACTCACGCAGAAGCAGTCTCGGGTTGAGCCAGTTACACTCACCACACAGTTTGAGAGCAATAGTCACAACCCCTAGACGACGCTGAGACGCTGAGGTCTACTCAGAGGCTGCTTCAGTCTTTGGACCGGAGCTGTTTCGTGGAGGTCGACTCGGGCGTCGTCCGTCGCTGGTTCCAGCTGAGAGGCAGAGGTCTACGGTGGGGCCATGGCTGCATAGGAGCTTCGCTGGTTGTCCTTCCTGCTCATCGACCTCGGTGAGCGGCCTCGCTCTCCCCCAGTCTTGTTCGCTGACAACAGGTCCATGATCCTGTTGTGTCAGGGACCTTGACTGGTGGGGAGGGCGAAGCACATCCAGCTGCGTTACTTTCTTCGGCGTGAGTTGGAGCAGCATGGTCAGGTCCGTGTGGTACACGTGGCCTCGGAGGCCGACACTGCAGACGTCTTCACGAAGGCAATGCTGCCTTGTGATCACGACCGTTTCTGCACGCAGCTAGGTCTTGTGCCTGCCGGTTCTCACTTGCTTTCGTAGTGATGCTTGCATCTTGCTTTGTCTTGTACTCTTGCATCTCTCTATATACATCAATATACCTGCATGTGGACTGGCCTTGTGGCCCCCTGCTTGCACTCAGACTATGTGGTGACTTGGTGATCCACCCTGAGTTGCATCTCTTGTTTGATTCTTGTTCTTGCTGACTGGTCTTGTGACCATTGCTTGCTCTTGCCAATTGGTTCTGTAACTATTACTCTCAAACTGTGTGGTGACTTCGTGATCTACCTTGAGATATCTGTTTCTTTCCATAGGACTACCGTCTCCTAGACTATGGGGGTGTGTAAAAATATATTTCATATGTTTTGTTTGTTATAGTCTAGGTGTTACACATTTGTCCTAGGTTGGGTTAGGGTGTGGCTATATCTACCCTGTATGCTTTCGTTCATTCGTTAACAGCAAGCACCCCACTAAGCTTACTCTCGACCTCATTGAGATTACTCTCAATGAGATCTAGAGTAACCTCCGCTCCGTTGCCTCTGCTACTTTTGCTGTCGTTCCCCGTCTCTTTGAGGGGTGCGCTCTGCCCTAGCTCGCCACCTTCACCGCTTCCCTTCCTGCTGCTGAGTCGTCCACTGCTGAGAAGACTGCAGGTGTTGGACATCTGCAAGGCCGTGGAGTCACAATCAATTTTCCTTCGCACAAGAGGTTTGCGACCTGTACGAACGCTACCAACGGGGCACGTCTCGCTACGTTTGCCTGGGTCCTTTGTTAGGTCTCTTCACACTGCACACTGCGTCCCCCCAAGTGTCTGCGTCTGGTCAGGTTGCTACATCGTGCTCCTATCGGTCCCTCACCCACCCGTCCCTCCTGTGGCACCACCGTCAAGGTCACCCTGCACTCCTTCGTCTCCCGTTGTTGCTTCATCCGCTCCCTCATTCGCCTAATCCATCATGCACTCCTTGCGTCCAGGGTCGGCAGCGCACCACCCCTCACTCCTCCTTGGTTGCGCCGGCCATTGGGCATCTTCAGACTTTGCACATGGATGTCTGGGGCGCTGCCCTGGTCTCTGGGCTGCGCCAGGAAAGCTACATTTTGGTGGTTGTGGATGACTTCTCCCGCCTCACCACGGTGTTTCCCATGCAGCAAAAGGCCGACGTGTCTGACGCTCTGATCCCGTGGATAGTGGCTATTCGCGTCCAACGCGGCCTGCCCGTGCTTTATCTACACTCCGACCGTGGGGGTGAGTTCCTCTTTGTCTGAATTGCCGAGTTCTATCGCGAGCAAGGCATCACCCACTCGCCACAGCAGAATGGGGTTGTTGAGCGCTGCATATGATTGGTCATGGAGATCGCCGGTACCTCCATGGTCCATGCATGTACGCCCCATTTTCTGTGGCCGTTTGCAGCGCTACGCCGCGCATCAGCTGAACTTGTGCCCTTTTTCACACCCACGGGATTCACCGACCCGTCTCTGGACCGGGTCCCCTGGTGCCGTGTCTGCGTTTCGTGTCTCGGGCTGCCTTGCGCATGTCCGCGATCCTCGCGCGGACAAGCTCTCAGCTCGCTCCCTTCCCTGTGTCTTCCTCAATTTCCCGGTTGACGCCCCTGAGTGTCAATTCTACCACCCTTCCACCCACCGGTACTTCGACTCCCGTGACGTCACTTTTGACAAGTCCGTGTCCTTCTACGTACGCTACCCCCACTGAGGTACCCCTGTTCCCCCCCCTCCTCTCTTCCTCACTCCCACTCCTCCTCTTGGTCCTTCTCCGTCGGTAGTCCCACCCCACCAGCGTCTTGCCCCGTCTTATGTGTCACACGCCACCCCTCCCCCCTCAGCTACACCTCCTGTGTCGCCTCCTGTACCACAGTCCCCTACGTCGCCCTCATAGTCGTTGCAGCAGCCTTCGGTGCTACCGCATCAGATTGCAGTGGACTCTAGGGGTGCTGACGCTGGTGGTGCTGGTTCTGGGGGTGCTGACGCTGGTGGTGCTGACTTTGGAGGTGCTGGTGCTAGAGGTGCTAGCTCTGGAGGTGCTACAGCTGGAGGTGTTGGCGCTGGGTGTGCTGCCGCTAGAGGTGCTGGTTTGGAGGTTACTGGTTCTAGAGGAGATGCCGCTGGACCCCCTACTCCGGTGGTATTGCGTCGTTCGACAAGGTTACAGCTGCTATGGCAGCAGTAGCAGCAGCAGCCGCAGCAGCAGCAGTAGCGGCAGCGGCAGCAGCAGCCGCAACAACATCAGTCGTTGCTGCCACACTAGCAGCACCACCAGCAGCAGCAGCAGTCGCAGCCACAACAATAGCAGTCGTCGCCACTTGTGAGTGGTCTTCGTCTCTTGGTCTTCCTTCTCCTTTGCCAGGCCACTCCCCGCCTCTACCTATTTACGGTCCAACGTTTTCTCCTCCGAACTGTGCGAATGTAAGAATGAGGCACAAGGGCGCGCGGAACTAAGCGGCGAACGGGCGGACAAGCGAACTGGCTACGGGCTAACGGGCGACGGGCGATGGGCGCCGGGCGTCTGGCAACGAACAGACGGTGAGGCACGAGGGCGCGGGGCTAACGGGCGACGGGCTGACGTTCGCGACACTAAGGGCTACGAGCGACGAGCGAGTGACGGACGACGGGCGACGGGCAAGCTACGGGCCATGAGCGACGAGCGAACTACGGGCGACGGGTGAGCTACGGGCAACGGGCGTGCTACGGGCAACGGGCTAGCTACGGGCGACGGGTAAGGACGAGGCGCGGTGGGCCCGTGGTGAGTGAAAATCGCTAGGGTAAACTTAGCGAGGGGTAAACCATGCTCATTACTATGTGCAAAAGTAAGAATGACAAAAAAGCAGAAAGTACAAAGAATAAGTAGGAAACCCTAATATAAACTAGGGCAAACTGTATGACCTAGGCTAGCACAAACAAATTATAACAAATATAGTTTGACAAAAACGCGTCTCCGGCTTGGTCTCCTCTACGGTCACTGCTGTCTCCTTCGCTGCCTCCTTTTCCGTCTCTGGCCTCTAATCCCTGGTACCATCGTTCCCCGAGAGCTCGCTCCTCGTTCCTCCTCCCAACCTCCACTCCCTGTTCCTTCGTACTCTCACTCGTCATGTTCCGCCTCCTTCTCATCTTTCGTTACCTCCTGCATCGTCTCTCCATTCCCCTCCTGCACATCATACTGACTACTTCCGTGATGCTCGCCTTGTCGTTTCTTGTATCCTCTCCTCTCTCATGACTGACCCTACTGCCTCTCCGTGGTCCGTCTCGGCTCTTGTCAATGCTGTCACGGACTTTGCCTCCACCCGCCGCCTTGACTACGCCACCCAGTTGGTGTATTCTCCTTCCTGTCCTCTGGCTGCCGGAGGTGTTCTTGCCCTTGGCTGTGACGTCCTAGAGGACAACCAGTTTCAGAGTTCCTTGTGACGTCCTAGAGGACAGGCAGTTGAGAGTTCCTTGCGGCTACTGCTCCTCATCTCTGTGCCATGCTGATAGCCCCTGAGCGAGACCCCGACGCTGTTGACATCCCGACTCCTCGCACTTACGCAGAGGCAGTCTTGAGACCCTGGGCCTCTTAGTGGATAGTAGTCATGGACTTAGTGATGGTATCTTGGAGGTCCACAGGCACTTACGACGACGCAGTTCCCCCTCCTCGGCTGAAAGTAGTCGATGGCATGTGGATCTTCAAGGTGAAGCCGCCGCCTGGATCGGCGCCTGTCTTGAAGGCTCACTACGTAGCGAGATACTTTCTCCTATACCTTTTTCGTTACCTTCTCCCCCACCCTGAAGATGACCACTCTTCGGGTACTACTGAAATTTGCGGCACAGCGAGACTACGAGCTGCACTCGCTATACCTTTTTCATTGCCTTCCTCCAGGACAGCCTGCACGAGCAGATCTGGTTGCGCCGTCCTCCTTGCTTCACTGGCTCTTTCCTTCCTCAGACCCAGTGGAACCTTCAACATCCAGTCTAAGGTTTGCGCTAGCCACCTCGTGAGTGGCATGCCACTCTGTGCACAATTTTTGCTGCTCTCGGTTTCCACCCTTCTTCAGTCGACCCGTCACTTTTTCTTTGTTCTGGGCCGACCCCTTTCTTCATCCGTGTCTACGTCGAAGACTTAGTCTTTGCTACTGCATACGGGGTTGCTCTGGCTTTTGTGAATGCTGAACTGCAGATGAGACACACTTGTACTGACCTTGGTGAGTTGCGCAACGATCTTGGCCTGCGGATCACTAGGGACAGAGCAGTGCGCACCATCACTCTGACCCAGTCATTCATGGTGCAGCAGGTCCTTTTGCGCTTTGGGCTTGTAGTTCTCCTCCACACAACCCACTCCTCTTGATGTTGACCATAGTCTCACTGCTCATGTTCCCAACGAGCCTGCTTAGCCTATTGGTCCGAACGCAGAGCTTGTGGGGTGCCTCATGTACCTGATGACTTGTACTTGGCCAGACCTTGCCTATCCTCTCAGCACCCTTGCTTGCTTTGTAGCGACTGGGAGACACCATCTCGTTCACTAGATGACTGCTAAGAGGGTAGCAAAGTACTTGGCGGGCACATCAGGCATGGGGCTTGTGCTTCGAGGACTACAGCCAGTGCGACTTACCAGGCACACCGACTCGTCGTGGGCGGATGATGAGACTCGCAATGCTTACTTCTTTGATGCGTCTCTCTCTGCCGGCACGGGGACCCTCTTCCATCCATCCTTGGTAGAAGGATGGAGAGTAGTGATGCTGAGGAGTGGAAGAAGGCCATGGAGAGTGAGCTGAAGAGCATCGAGGAGAATGACACGTTTGAATTGGTGGAGCTACCGGAGGGGCGTACGGCGATAACGTCCAAGTGGCTCTTCAAAATCAAGTCGGATGCCGACGGCAAGATCGAGCGCTACAAGTCTAGGCTTGTAGCCAAGGGGTACCAGCAGAAGGAGAAGGTGGACTTCAAGGAGCTGTTTGCCCCTGTGGTGAAGCCGACGACGCTGCGAACCCTATTCGCGGGAGCCGCCATCAAAGGATGGGTAGTAAAGCAAATGGACATCGTAACGGCATTCCTTAACGGCATCCTTGAGGAGGAGATTTTTATGGCGCAGCCAGAGGGGTTTGATGATGGTAGTGGCAGAGTGTGGAAGCTGAAGAAGGCCCTCTATGGGCTGAAGCAGGCCCCTAGGCAATGGTACATGAAGCTGCGCGAAGTGTTGGAGGGGATCGGCTTCACTCCCTCAACGGCCGATCATTCCTTGTTCATGCTTGGCGAGGGGGAGCAGAGGAGTTTCATGGTGGTTTATGTGGATGACATCCTCATTTTCTCACCCTCTTCTGACCTTGTGAAGGAGGTGATGCTGAAGCTTCAAGACAAGTTCAAGTGCAAGGCCCTTGGTGACGTGAGCTTCTACCTTGGGCTCCACATCGAACGAGATGTGGAGAAGCGGTGCATGCGGGTGCATCAACGAAAGTACCTGGATGCATTGGCTGCCAACTTTGGGCAGAGTGAAGGCCATGTGGCTACACCCTTTCCCTCTGGGTTCAAGTGTGTGAAGGGACCAGAGGAGGAGAGCGTTGGTGAAGAGGAGAGGCGCCGATTTCACTCGTTGGTGGGCAGCCTCATGTATGCGGCGGTAAACACCCGACCGGACGCCGCGTTTGCTACCGGGCAGCTGGCTAGGGTTGTGCAATGCCCTAATGAGGAGCAGGTAGCAGCTGGAATGAGGGTGGCCAAGTATCTTGGCCAAACACCGACCGTTGGGCTGCAATACTCGGCGGCGGCACAAAGGCGCCAAAAGGGCGCGGATGGTGTTGAACCCGGGCGTTTGTTCCTCACCGCCTACTCGGATGCTTCATATGCATCAGAACCAGAGGACATGACAAGTGTGGGAGGCTTCATATGCTGTGTTGGTGGAGGCCCAACTGCTTGGGAGAGCAAGAAGCAGGTTGACCAAGCTTTGAGCTCGGTGGAGTCCGAGTACATGGCACTCTTCCGTGCCGTACGGGAGATTGTGTGGCAGCGGCGTTTGTTGGCTGAATTGGGGGAGGAGCAGCAAGGACCTACCCCACTGTACTGTGACAGCCAGGGTGCCATTGCTCTTGCTAAGAACCCTGTGTTGCATGGACTCACGAAGCACATGAGGGTGAAGTGGCATTGGACGAGGAGCATGGTAACCGCGGGTGAAGTTGAGTTACGCTACGTGAAGACCACGGGGCAGCCGGCTGACATGATGACCAAGAGGCTGGTGGAGCAGCAGCATTGGAAGTGTTGCAAGCTGGCTGGGATGGCTCTGAACTGAGAGAGCAACATATCCTAAGGCCAACAATCCGAGGGGGAGTTTGTTGGTGCAACCCTACGGTTTGCACTCGGCTTGTTGTCCGTGTGCGTGAATGTGTGTGTGTATGGAATGGTATGAGGGCGTGGGATAATATATATTTCATGCTTATAATTGTGTGTGAATGTTGAGTCATGATGTCGAGTGTGTGTGTCGAGTCAATAGCGAGTTTATCGCTAGACGCGTGTTACGCGGTCGTTTGTGTCTCGCGCGCGGTTTCTATTTTGTCGTGCGCGGTTTCTATTTTGTCCTGTGTCGAACGTTCGGCGTGTCGCAGGTGTGTGCAGCAGACCCATCAAGAACTCAAGGATGAGTTTGTGATGAAGAGCCCGAGCCTTGGTGTCAAGCCTCAAGTGATTTCGAAGCTCGCCAAAAGGGTACACCTCAAGATATTGAAGATAGTTACATTACTTTGTGTAGTGTAACATTTCACTTGGTGTAGGCCCTAGTGAAGGGTAGTTTCGAGACCCTTCGTGGTTGGGGACAGTGTGGCACTGTTCCACATCACTGTACCTCGGCTCTTGGGGTTTGTAGGAGCTGGGAGTCATTCCCAACTCGTAACTCTTCCTATCTTGTGTTCTAAGACTATAGTGGCTGCCATAGTACCGTTCGTTCAAATCGACGCTGTGTCGTCAATTCTTTATCAAATCGTGCAATCTAAATTGCTAATTGTAGACGACGTGAAGACGCTCCAGATCCAATTTGAATCAAGTCATTTGCAGCTGTGAGCAGAACGCTATCAACGTTTGAAGCCGCTATGCAGAAATCCGTCTGTGCTCTCTATCTTTCGTTTTAGGCACATTCAAGCCTATTGTGACTATAACATGCTCGGCAGGCTTGGCCGAGCTGCAGGGGACCGCTGTGGTGTTGCTGTCGACCAGGGAGCTCGACAGCTCAACTGACTGGTCTGGGCGACGGGTGGGCCGTCGACCAGGAGGGGCAGTTCGACCGGGAGGTCGACGGAGCAGTCCGTCGACCTGCAGCTCGACCGGGAGGTCGACGGAGCAGTCCGTCGACCTGCAGCTCGACCGGGAGGTCCACGGAGCAGTCTGTCGACCTGCAGCTCGACCGGGAGGTCGACGGAGCAGTCCGTCGACCTGACAACTGAGCAGCGGTCGACGAGGGGAGCTCGGCGACATCATCTGCCAGTTCTGGTCGACGGAAGGGGTCCGTCAACCAGGGGGTAGCTCGACGGGAGCTATGGTCGACCAGAGGGACCTGGTGGTCGACCAGAGGAACCCAGTGGTCGACCAGAGGCACTGGTGGTCGACCGGAGCACTTGGTGGTCGACCAGGTCGACCGGGTAACATGTTCGACGAGTTCTGCGGAGGCACGCGAACGTCGTCGAGGTCGCGGTGACGAAGGCGACTTCGGGCTGGTATCCCGAAGTTGATGTGGCTCGTCAGGCGCAGACAACAGCCGACGGATGCACAACGGTGCAAGTCAGGCCAATCGTCTGCGTGCACCTGTGAGCGTGCGCACTGCTGTATTCAACGGGGGCAACGCTGGACAGCCGCTTTGCTGCAGCGTTGGCACGCCGTCGACCTGCTGTGTTGGCAGGTCGCCTTTCTGCAGTGCTGGCGCGGCTCCTCTACGCAACGCTGGCAGGCGGTCGACCATGCTGTTCTGTCGGTCGACCAGGCTAGCTGCAGGGTTGCTAGGTGCCTGATGTAGTCAATTTCTGTCATTGCTTGTTCTATCATTCTGTAATTTCGACTTTGCTAGTGGAAACTCTTGCCGATTTCTCCCGTGATTGTGCAAGCACCAAGGAACTAGGCAAAGCTACGATCACTCCTAGTAGTTCGTGCCAACCCCCGTAGTGAAGCTCACTACCGTTGTAGAGTGACTCTCCGCATTACCCACCTAATGTTCCTGCCCGTGAGCGACTGGTTATGCATTAGCCAGAGCAGGGGCTGATTATCTGTCACCAACGTGAAGTGTCGTCCTTGCAAGTACACCCTGTAGAGCCCCATTGCCCACACCGCGGCAAGTCCCTCCCCCTCATAAGACAAGTAATTGGCCTCTGCTGGGCTGCAGGTTCTGCTGGCAAAGGCCACCACCTTCTCTTCTCCCTTCTCCATCTGGCTCAGCACGGCCCCGATCCCTATGCTTCTCCAGTCGGTGTACAGCACAAACGGCGCTTCTCCATCTCGCAGCTTCAGCACCGCCCCCGACTTTACAGCTTCCATCCGCCCCATTAACGCCTTCTCATGCGGTTCCTCCTACTACCACTTTTGTTCCTCCCTCAGAAGCTTATTCAGCGTTGCCGCCTCCGCGATGAACTTCCTGTAGTAGTTCAAGAATTCCAGCAGTGCCCTTAGACCGCTCCCGTCCTTCGGTCGCTCCACCCTGTCTGACACCGCCACCTTCGCCTTCTGTATGCTTAGCTCTCCTCCTGCCACCTCAAAGCCCAGAGACGCCACACGGTTGTGCCCAAAACGGCACTTTCGTGGGTGGCAGATCAATCCTGCCGCTTCTATCACTGCTAGGGTAGCCTCCACGTCCCTCACGTGGGTCTCTGCGTCCACACAAAAGATTATTACATCATCTATGTAGCACGCCGCTCCTTGCACCCCTCTTAAGACTGCATCCATCATCCTTTGAAACACCGCCGAGGGGTTACGTAGTCTTTTTTATTGAAGCCCTTGCGTAGGTCAAGCGTCGAGAACACCCACTTGCCCTGCAACGGATCGAAGATCTCCTCGGCCATTGGCATGGGGTAACGATCGGTCGCCGTCACCTTGTTTAACCCCCTGTAGCTGGTAAAGACAAGGGACGGAGTCTATGAAGATTAGGGGCCGAAATATCTCAAAATCGTTGGACTAAGTTTCTGGACAGAAATGTCGACTTCACAAGAAACTCCGTCGACGAACAGTGCACAGATATAACTTCAACAATTTCACATATGTTGTAGCTCTAGACCGTGGCTACAATTCCCAACTTAACTTGTATTAATAGGTGAAGTATTTCATGAGTTATGAATTTCGGCGCACTAGGGGGTATGCTGCCACAGAAACTTAACTCAATCACAATAATTCACACAAGATCCACACAAGAGAATTAGAGTAGCAATAAACCAGATAGGAGGGGATGAGGAGGACGAGAGGGAAGGTCCCTAGGGAGTCCCCAACCAAGGAAACCCCATACCACACAATTCCCCTCTCTATAGGCACCCCAACTTTGACATTTGTCCATTTCCCAATCCATGCCATCCACCTCACCCAACTTGGCCACACTTGCCAACCTGGTTTGGCTTCTCCCAACCACTTGGCATCATCTACAGTGATGGTGACGAATTTCCCAACTCCAAAAGTCTGTACCCCATGTCGAGTCACTCCACAAATTCCCAAAGTCGTCGCATCACAATCAAAACTTCGAACGATCGTAACTTTCTCGTTCTTGCTCCGATTGAAGCGATCCTTGGTTCATCGAAAAGCTCTTGAGCAGAGGAGTCACTTCAGATATCTGCTCAATCAAAATAACATTCACACACACTCAGAAAATCCAAACCACACTAAACACAAATTCGTGCATACGCTCACACCACGCATGCAACGCACGAACATATGATGGGATAGCATCACATAACAAACTCCCCCTCTGGCTGCCAACCATCATCCCACGGGCCATAGCTCAAGCATGCACCCTCAATGCACACTCATTCCAGCAAGCTTCATGCCCTTCCAATGCTCAGGTTCAGCCAGGCGCTTGGTGAGAATATCAGCCGCCTGCTGCTGGGACTTCACTATCTCCAACCGCACCTCCTTTTCTAGGAGCCTCCTCACCCAGTGCCACTTGGGCCTGATGTGCTTTGTCAACCCATGAAGACAAGCATTCTTGGCCAACTTCACTGCTGACTCGTTGTCACAGAATATGACAGTCGGCACACTCCGATCTCCTCCAACAAACGCCTCAGCCACACCACCTCCTTTGCCCCATGATGTAGGGCCATGTACTCTGTCTCACACGAGGACAGCCCCACCTCATTCTGCTTCTTGCTGCGCCAGCTCACTGCACCACCTCCAAACAAGCACACTAGCCTCCAATGCTGGTGCCATCCGCCTTCACTGAGTCGAAGCTAGCGTCGGTGTAGCAAGTCAAGAGCATCTCCCCCTTGCCCAAATCAGCAGCACCCCGCTGCTGCATTTGCCTCACAGCACTGTACTCCAAACCCACAGATGCTGTAGCACTCACATAGCGGACCAACCTCTTGGCTGCTTCCAACTGCTCATGACTGGGGCGTGAGGCCACACTGGCAAGCCTGGATGTTGCAAAGGCAATGTCGGGCCGTGTGTGGTTCGCCGCATAGTTGAGTGCCCCAACCATGGAATATAACAGCTTCCTTTCACTCTCACCCACCACCTCCTCATCAGCACAGGGCTCCAATGTGAACCCTGAAGGCAGTGGGGTTGCTGACTTTCCTCCATCCTACAGCCCATACTTCTCAGCCAGCCCCTCACAGTACTTCCTCTGGTGCAACTTCAACACTCTCTTGTCAATGTCCCTCTCCGCATGCATCCCAAGGTAGTACTTCACATCTCCCATCTTAGAACACTTGAACTGCATCTCCAGCATCTCCTCCACACGGTCAATCATAGGAGACGACTCAGAGAAGAGAAGGATGTCGTCCACATACACCAGAAGCACGAGGAACTGCTCCTTCTCTTGCAGCAGGAACAAGCTGTGATCACACTCGCTCTTCTTGAATCCCCCAGCCAGCAGTGTCTCCTCTAGCTTGTGGTACCATGCGCGAGGAGCCTGCTTCAAGCCATAGATGGCCTTCTTCAGCCTGCATACCCTGCCGCTCCCATCATCCAATCCCTCAGGCTGCTGCATGTACAACTCCTCCATAATGATCCCATTGAGGAAGGCAGTTGTGATGTCCATCGGCTTGATCCTCCATCCACGGTTTGCAGCCGTTGCCAACGACACCCTCAGTGTTGTCCCTTTCCCCACAGGATCTCGTCGAAGTCCTTTCCCTTTGTCTGCTGAAACCCCTTAGCCACAAGCCTTGACTTGTAGCGGAACAGCTCCCCATCAGGTCCATACTTGTGCTTAAAGATCAGCTTCGAAGAGATTGCCTTCTTCCCAGGAGGCAGCTCACACAACTCCGAAGTCTCATTCTCCAGCAGAGAGTCATACTCCTCCTTTACACTCTGCTTTTAATTCTCAGCGTCGGGCTGGCTCAATGCCTCAGCTAGCGTCTCGGGCTCAGGGACGGCTGCCCAGTAGCAGTGAGCTACCTCATCCTCATCACACTGCTCAGCCACACTCCCAGCCTGTACCACCTTTGGCTGGCCACGACTCGGATAGGTTGGCCTGCCAGGAGGGCGTATATCCCTCCTAGGACGCTCAGGCGGGTGTGGGGCACGTGGTGGAGCACCTTGCTGCTGCTGCTGTGGCTGCTGCTGCTGCTGCTGCGGCTGCTGCTGCTATTGCTCCACCTCAGGTTCTCCCCCATCCTCAGTCACCCCAGAGATCTCCTCCTCTTAGACAGTAACCTCCACCTGCCTCGAAGGCCGCTGCACCTCATCAGCCTCAATGATCAGCGGTGTAGTAGGAAGCTTATGCTGCTGCTGCTTCCAATCCTTGTAGTACACTGACTCAAGGAACTTCACATCCCTCGAAACAGTCAGCTTCTGGCTGGTCAAGTCCCATAGCAGCCAGCACTTGTGGTCCTTTGCAATCCCTAAGTGCACACCCCATCTCCCAGAAGCTTTGAGCTTTCCCTTCTTCTCCTTAGGCACATGAAACACCACCATGCAGCCATAGGCTCTCAGCATGTTGACTGCTGGTGCACTCCCATACCACTTGGTGTAGGGGACCCACAGCTTGTCCCCCACGGTCGCCAGCACCCTGTTCTTCACAAGGGCAACCTGCCGCAGTGCAGTCACCCAAAACGGATCCGACGGCCCTGCACGCCCAAGGAGAGTGGGAGCACCTTCCTGCAGGGTCCGGTTGAACCGCTCAGCCACGCCGTTCTGCTGTGGGTTGTAGGGCACTGTGAGCTGATGCTGGATTCCCTTCTTCTTCAGCACCACCTCAAATTCATCGCCAATGAATTCCCCTCCATTGTCGGTGCGGATCAAATTCACCTTATGTCCTCTCTCCCTTTGAGCTCTCGGCATCCACTCCTTTAAGACAGCCGCTGCCACCTCCCCCTTGGTCTTGAGAGGGTACACCGACACTGCACGCGTGTGGTCATCCACGATGGTCAAGAAGTAGCGGCTGCCCGAGAGAGAATTGGCCCTCGTAGGGCCCACCACATCCATGTGCACAATTGCAAGTGGTGCCTTGGCCGGTCCTGTGCTGCTGCTGAAGGGGAACTTGGTGAACTTGGTCTCAAGGCATGTAAGGCAGCTCCCAATCTCCTTTGCTGCCCCCTTTACCTCCAACCCCTTCAAGCTCCCATCCTTCACCAACTTCTGTAGCATAGGAATGTTGATGTGACACAACCTCTCGTGCCACGTTTCCCAATCGGCCTCACCACTCCCAGATGAAGCTTTTGCCCAAGCAGCTGTTCCATCCACACCAGCAAGCACCTCACCATGTGATTGCTGTGGCTGCTGCACCTTCTTGACTGCATCCAGGGCCCCATCATTTGGTGCAGTCTCCTCTCCTCCCGCAGTTGCCTTTGCCGTTGCTGCTGCCGATGCCGTTGCTGGAGGTTTCCAATTCCAAGGGATGTTGGGCAGCTGCCACAGGTCCTTGATGCAGCTGCTCTTCTCGTCCAGGTTCCATAGCAGCAAATTCCCAAGATTTGCACGGCAGCTGGTTGGGCCGAAGGTCACTTCAGCCTTGCTGTTCTGCAGCCTGCGCACAGAAAGGAGGTTAGCAGACAACCCCTTAACCAGCAACACATTCCCGAGCCCCACAAGCTTCCCATTGGCTCCCATCACCTTGGCATTCCCAACACCAATCATAGGGAGCAAAGCACCTGAAGCGGCAGCCACAAACTTGATCTTCCCGGGGGGCTTAACCTCATCAAGCAAATCTGCCAGTGGGGTCATATGACTTGTGCAACCTGAATCGATCACCCAGTGAGTAGGGGGTGCATCACAACATTCCCAACTGAACCCACATCACCCCCACTCCCTCTTACATCCTAAACCACGAGGAACATCCCAGGGTCGGCTTTACCATGTGCACCTTCACCTTGTGCACTTGAACCTTGCACAGCACCACCTCGTGCACGTTCACCACTTGGCGGCTTCATGCCTGGGGGTGCCCATCCCTCAGGCAGGCTGAAACACTTGAACCACAGGTGTCTAGCCTTCTTGCAGTACCAGCACGCACCCTCCATTCGGGTGCTCCCCCTGCCACCCGAGCTCCCATGCCCCTCGTTATAGTCACCTCGGCCTCTCCCTCTGCCAAAGCCTCTCCCTTGGCCTCGGCCTCTCCCACCCCCTCTTCCTCTGCTACCTCCTGCAGCTCCATGCCCCTCAGCAGTCTTGTTGGCAACACCACCTCCCATGTGGCGCCTGCGGAAATCCTCCCACAGAATCTGCTGACGTAGCCACTCTGGTGTCCACTGGTCCTGCTGAGAGTTGAGGGTGGGGATGAGGTTGTCCCATGAATTGTCGAGCACCGAGATGATCTTGGTGCACTGTTGTATATGCGACACATTGCTGCCCGCCGCTGCCATCCTCGCATAGGTGTCCTTGATCTTGTCAAGGACCGGCTTCACATCATTGCCCGGTCGCATGGAGAGGGCAGCCAGCTCCTTCTCCAACACAATCACCATCGGCAGCGTGTTGGGTTGAATCACGTCGCGCAGTAGCTTCCACGCCTTCGGTCCGGAGTCATCCAGCTCCACCAAGTCCTTGATATGCTGGAACATGTCGTTGTTGACCGATTGAAGGATAAGGTCAAACAGCACCGCGCTCTTCTCAATCCATCGATCACGGGCATCTCCTTCCTCCGGCATCTTCTCTTCCCCCATCGCAATTTTCAGCAGCGTGTAGCGCTTGAAGGCGCTCCTCATCCGCCCGCTCCATTCCTCATAATTGGAGCCATCCAATGCTTCGATCTTGGATGGTGGCGGCTCATTCCCCTTTTCAGCTGCATCTCCACTCCCTTGACGCATCTCCTTTGCTCCCAATCACAGGATTCAGCTCCCCCCTTTGCTGTCCACACTGAAGATCTCCAATATCTCCACAAGTGTCGGCGCCAACGAAATTTCGGCAGAGTTTCCCCTTAGCGGAAGTCACATCTAACCTCTAAAACTCCACTTAGGCACGCCCACAGGCCATGGTGGGTCTATGAGGGTCTTCACACCTCAGTAGACTCTTCACAAGGTCCTTAATTCGCTCTGATACCACTTGTTAGAGTCTAAGGACGGAGTCTATGAAGATTAGGGGCCGAAATAACTCAAAATCGCTGGACTAAGTTTCTGGACAGAAATGTCGACTTCACAAGAATCTCCGTCGACGAACAGTGCACCGTTAGACCTTCACCAATTTCATATATGTTGTAGCGCTAGACCGTGGCTACAATTTTTAAATTGAATCGTATCAATAGGTGAAGTATTTCTTGAGTTATGAATTTCGGCGCACTAGGGTGTATGCTGCCACAGAAACTTAACTCAATCACAATAATTCACACAAGATCCACACAAGAGGAGTAGAGTAGCAATAAACCAGGTAGGAGGGGATGAGGAGGACGAGAGGGAAGGTCCCTAGGGAGTCCCCAACCAAGGAAACCCCATACCACACAATTCTCCTCTCTATAGACACCCCAACTTTGACATTTGTCCCTTTCCCAATCCATGCCATCCACCTCACCCAACTTGGCCACACTTGCCAACCTGGTTTGGCTTCTCCCAACCACGTGGCATCATCTACAGTGATGGTGACGAATTTCCCAACCCCAAAAGTCTGTACCCGATATTGAGTCACTCCACAAATTCCCAAAGTCGTCGCATCACAATCAAAAGTTCAAACAATTGTAACTTTCTCGTTCTTGCTCCGATTGAAGCGGTCCTTGGTTCATCGGAAAGCTCTCGAGCAGAGGAGTCACTTCAAATATCTGCTCAAGCCAAATAACATTCACACACACTCAGAAAATCCAAACCACACCAAACACAAATTCGTGCATACGCTCACACCACACATGCAACGCACGAACATATGATGGGAGGCAGACTGACGTGAATGCAAATGATAGCATCACATAACAAACTCCCCCTCTCCGAGAGCAAGCAAGAGGCCACAAGGCCAGTCCACATGCATGTATATAGCAAATATAATGAGATGCAAGAGTACAAGACAAGCAGGACAAAGCATCTATACGTAAGCAAGTGAGGACGGGCACGCACAAGGCCAAGCTGGGTGCAGAAACGCTGGTGGTCACAAGGTGGCAACGCCTTGGTGAAGATATCTGTCGTGTTGGCCTCAGAGACCACACGTGGTACGAGTGCCTGGCCACGCTGCTGCAACTCACGCAGAAGGAAGTAAAGAAGCTGGATGTGCTTCACATTCCCAACCAGTCGGGGTTCCTCACCCAACAAGACAGCATACCTGTTGTCGGCGAACAAGACTGGGGGAGAGCGAGGCTGCTCACCAAGGTCGATGAGAAGGAAAGACAGCCAGCAAAACTCCTGAGCGGCCATGGCCGCAGCGTAGACCTCTGCCTCACAGCTGGAACCCGAGTCAACCGCCACGAAACAGCACCTGTCCCGAGGCTAAAGGAGTACCCCTGTGTAGACCGACGCGTCTCCGCGTCGTCGGCCCAGGACGAGTCCGAGTAACCTGTGAGTGTAACTGGCTGCTTCTCTCTAAGGACAAGTCCCATGCTTGATGTACTCGCCACATACTTCTCCACCCTCTTAGCAGCGTACCAGTGGGACGGTCGGTGTCTCCCAGGCGCAACAAAGCGCGCAAGGATGCTAAGAGGGTAAGCTAGGTCGGGGCGAGTACAGGTCACCAGGTACATGAGACAACCCACCAGCTCAGGATATGGACCACTGGACTCAAATGACTCGTCCAAAGGTGGAGCCGTGAGCCCATGATCCACAGCAAGAGGGTTGAGCTGTACCTTGGAGAACGGGAAGCGAAACCGCGTGAGGATCTGCTCGACCATATGCGACTGAGTCAGCGTAATGGTGCGAGCTGCCCTATCCCTGGTGATGTGCAGGCCAAGGTAGTGCTGCAGCTCACCAAGGTCAGTGCAAGTGTGTCTCCTCTGCAGTTCCTCCTTCACGGAGGCCAGCGCGCGTCGGTCGGGAGTGGCAAAGACCAGGTCGTCAACGTAGACCAGGACAAAGAACGGGGTCGAGCCACGGCGGACGAACATTGACGGGTCGGCAGACGACGAAAAGGAGTCAAGCGCTGCAAGGGTCGAGCGAAGTGTGTCGTGCCACTCACGTGGAGCCTTACGCAGGCCTTAGACTGGTCGACGCAGCTGCCACTGGGTCCCAAGTGAGAAAGAGCTAGTGAAGCCAGGCGGGCGACGCAGCCATATCTGCTCGTGCAGGCTCCCCTGAAGGAACGTGGTGGAAAAGTCCAAGGAGTGCAACTCGTAGTCGCGCTGGGCTGCAATATGCAGCAACACCCGAAGAGTACTCATCTTTGGGGTGGGAGCGAAGGTCTGGAAGAAGTCCACCCCCTCTCGCTGACTGAAGCCTCTCGCCACATAGCACGCCTTGAACACTGGTGGTGATCCAGGCGGCCGCTTCACCTTGTAGAGCCATCGGCCAATGACGACGTTCGTCCTCGGTGGTGAGACTGCGCCGACGTAAGTGCCTGTGGACCTATAAGATGCCATATCTGCCTCCTTAGCTGCTATCCAGTACGAGGCTTAAGGTCCCGAGACCGCCTCAGCGTGATTGCGAGGGATCGGGATGTCAAGAGCGTCTGGATCCCCCTCAGGGGCAAGCAGCATGGCGCAGAGATGAGGAACAGCGGACGCAAGGAAACCAAGCTCGAACTGCCTGTCCTCTTGGACCTCCAGGGAAAGGACAGGAGCACTCCCGGTCGGGCAGGTCGTGCAGACAAACTCGCTGCTGCTCCGCCTCCTCTGGCATCTGCTGCGACGGTACCTGCCCCTGCTGCTGCTCCTGTGGCTCCTCCTCTGCCCTCTCCTGCTGCGGCTGCAGCTGCACCCGCTGCTGCGAGTGGGACTCCTGCGCTACCCTCTCCTGCTGCGGCCGTGACTCCTCCTCTACTCTCTCCTGCTGTGTCTGTAACTGCACCTGCTGCTGCGGGCGGTACTCCTGCTCTACCCTCTCCTGGTGTGACCATGACTCCTCTACTCTCTCCTGCTGCGTTTGCAACTGCACCCGCTGCTGCACTCGTGACTCCTCCTCTACTCTCTCCAGCTGCGGCTGCAACTACACCTGCTGATGCAGTCGTGACCCCTCCTCTGCTCTCTCCTGCTGCTGCTGTGACTCCTCCTCAAATCCCTCCTGCTGCTGCGACTGAGACTGCTCCCACTTCTGCTGCTGCTGCTGCTCCTGCTGCTGTGCCCTCTCAAACCGCTCACGCTCCTCCCTCTCCAACCGGAGGAGACGCTGCTCACGTGTCAGGAAACGTATAGTGCGCGGTGTAGGCGCCACAGTGCCAGTGCCTCCAGCTCCAGCACCCCCAGAACCAGCACCTCCACCACCGACACCCCCGGGGCCTCCAGTACCTCCCGCAGAAACACCCCAGGCTCCGCAGCAACCGTCCGCAGAGAAGAACGAGGAGGGAACTGCGGGACGGACGGGAAGCTAGGGGGTGACGCGGGGCGAGGCCGCCGACTCGAGGTTGCCGTGTCCTCTACGGGAGTGACCTCCACGCCCACACCCCCTGCACCCCCAGAGCCAACACCACCAGCTCTTGCAGCCCCAGTACCCTCACCCTTCGCAACTGCACCTCCCGCACCCCCAGACACGACAGGGACTGGACGTTGCGGGGGGGACGACTGCGGAGTGACGTGCAACACACCTGATAGGGCAGGACGCGAAGGGGGGGGGGGGGCTACCGGGGCTACTGGGGGGGGCTCAAGGGTGAGGAACAGTGGGGGGGAAAAGACCTCAGTACCTCGGTGGGGCCGACTCCTGTAGTAACAGACAGACTCGTCGAACGTGACGTCCTGAGAAGCGAAGAACTCGTAGGTGACCAGGTCGTTGAACACCCAGCCGGAGGCGTCCAAAGGGAAGCCAAGAAATACGCAGGCACGGGTGCGCGGAGACAACGTGAGCCAGAGAACCCCAGACGCGGAAGTCAGCTGCTACGCCCAGAGAACCTGTCCAGAGGGAGATCGGCGTCACCCGTGGCCGTGCGTCACTGGGCCACAGGTTCAGCTGGTGCGCGGCGTAGCGGACTGCCTGAGGCCACAGGAATTGGGGGGCACCGGCATGGCACATGGAGGTCCGGGCAACCTCCATGACCAGGCCGAAGCGTCGCTCGGCTACGCCATTCTGCTGCGGCGAGGCTCGTAGCGTGGAGGGGCCCCAAATGACTGTGGGAGACCTGAGACCAGACGGTGACATACCATCCTACTGAGACGTGGGAACGACGGGTGACCTAAACGGTGGTGCCAGAGGACCGACGGGTGGGTGATTGACCGACAGTCGCACGACACAGCAGCTACCTGACCTGACCTAACCTGACCTGACCCAGTGTGGTGGGACCCAGTGTGTAGTGAGTACAGACCAGAGCCCGGCTCCCTGTGGAAAGTGGCCAAAGGCGCCCAAGTGGCACCGACAGTGCAGGAGGCAACAGGCTCGTCCAGTGGGAAAGTAGTGACTACGCCTGGGTCGTGGAGGTGAGTGACACCCACCAGGTTCCTGGAGAACGAGGGGGTGCAGTAACCTGTGAGAAACCCAGAGGGAGCCGCCGGACACGGGAGAGTGGTGGTGCTCTCGGCAACTACAGATCCCATGGAGGGGTCAGCCAAGGCGATAGTGACTGGAGTGCGCAGTGGTGTGAAGTTAGTACAGTCGCGAAAGAAGCAGCTGGACGCTCCAGAGTCTAGGGTGAAGGAAAGCTGTGCAGTCTGTGAGGTCGCACCCGGGTCAGCGACAAAGGCTGGTGCTAGACTAGTGGTAGCTGCAGCTCCTACACAAAGACCCTCAGAGGCGGCTGGGCTGGAAACAACACACGCACCAAGACTAGAAACACAGGTCTCTCCTCGTGCAGCCGGGAAAGGTCCTAGACCAGGTAGGTGAGACTCAACCGGTGCAGCAGTGCGCTGGCGAAGACGTGAGGGCCAGTGCGGTGTAATAGCGTGAGGACCAAAACGCTCACGGTGGAGGTCGTTGAGGCGACGGTAGCAGTGGGACGCACAGTGGTCAGGACTCCAACAGGTAGTGCCAGCACTAGGGCCTGTCAGGGCCTGGTACCCGCAGGGGCCGACGTCTCGCCCACTGCTAGTTGAGCCAGTGCTAAGGGCGCCACACTTTGGACCTGCAGGTCCCCACTGCCGGGAGTGCTGCGGCTGGCCCTGCTGCTGTAGAACCCTAGTACATGCCATGTGAGGAGCTAGAAGCGGGGGGGTGCTTACAGGTGGGCCTAAGATGCTGCTGGTGCTGCTGGCGGCAGCCTAAGCTGCTGCTGGTTCTGCGGAGGGGGCAGCCTATGCTGCTGCTGGTTCTGCTGGTGGCAGCCTATGCTGCTGCTGGTTTTACGGGGGGCAGCCTAAGCTGCTGCTAGTTCTTCTAGTGGCAGCCTATGCTGGTGGTGGTTTTACTGGGGGCAGCCTAAGCTGCTGCTGGTGCTGCTGGCGGCAGCCTAAGCTGCTGCTGGTGGCGGGTTTCAACGCGTGGGGCAGTGGGTTTCAGGTGGGGCGGCGGTTTCAGGTCGTGGGCCGGCAGTTTCAGGTGTGGGGCAACGGGTTTTAGGTGTGAGGCGGCGGTTTCAGGAGTGGGGCGGCGGGTTTCAGGTGTTAGGAAGCGGGTTTCAGGTGTGAGGCGGCGGTTTCAGGTGTAGGGCGGTGGGTTTCAGGTGTGGGGCGACGGGTTTCAGGTGTGAGGCGGCGGTTTCAGGTGGGGCGGCGAGTAAGGCAGTGGGGGACGGGTGGGGAAGGGCGCAGCTAATGGCTGCACGTGCGCGCGGCTGTTGCTGCGCATGCGTGCGGTTGAGGCGTACGTTCGTGCGGCTGCGCGTGCGGTTAAAGCTGTGCGTGCAGCTACGGGCGCGTGCGTTTGCTGCACGCAAGCGGGCTGGCGGGAAACGCGCAGGGCAAAACGGGTGGGGCACGGGGCATAAACGGATGACGCGCGGGGCAAAACGGGTGGGGTGCGGGGCAGAAACGGGTGACGTGCGGGGGCGACGGGGCGATGTACACGGGCGCTATGGGGCAGGGCGCTTCGGGCTAGTCCTACTTGCGATTTGGTGGGCCCTTTAACTATCGAGAGAAAAAACAGGTCCCGATAGGGGAAACCCTAGCAAGGGGAAATTTCGCTCTATACCATGTTACGATATCAAAACGTACGAATTGACTAAGGAAAGTGAAAACAAGCAAGATGTATGAGACCTAACCCTAACCCTAGGAGATATGAAATGTAACACCTAGACTAACCTAAACAACATTTTCAAAATATATTTTGACAGCACCTGCTTCTATTGCCATGTAAGCCCTTCTTGGCCCCAGGAACACCTCATATGGGTCGGATATCTATCGCTCTGTTGGATCGTCTTCCTGCTCTGTGTCCCACTCTGTTTCTGGCTCCCCTTCCCATTTTCCCTCTTCCTCTTCTCATTGGTCTGGGTACCGACCAGGGATGCCATGCCTGTCGCTCAGCCTCTCCATCCTCTTCTCTTGCGGCACTCCTCCTCCAGGTGTTCCAACAGGATCTCTGACTCCTCCTCCTTGATCTCATCCTCCCTCGTCTTGGGCTCGGCCCTGGCGGCGTGATTCTAGCCTGTTCCTCTCCAGGTGGCGGTCCAGCGTCCCCACCAACCAGTGCAGGACGTTCAAGTCCATTGCCCTGCCCAACGCCTTCCTCCGCTGCAGCTCCGTCACCTCAGCGCAGGCCGTGGCTCCTGCCATGAATCCCATGGCTAGTTCTTTCTCCAAAGCCGTCGGCTCCTCCCAGACTCCCTTCGATCGGTCAAACACCATGCCTGGGCCTTCCATACTCTGTTCCGTCCTGAAGCCCCTCGCCTTCTTATAAGACACCAGGGTGGCCAAGCTTGCCGTGGCTCCCCGACTTTATTGCACGGGAACTGAGTCTCATGGTCTAGGTGCCTCACTGGTGCCGGTAGCCTCGCTGGCTCCAGTATGTCCTGCACTAGGCGGGGCTGTGGTCGTTCCATCAACGACAGCTCGTACTCCAGCGCTACCTCTGGCATGACGTTCTGCCAATACCTGCGCACGTGGTGTGTCCAGCTGCCATTCTGAGCTGCATCCCATGCCACTCCTGCCCCCAGCTCCCCCCTGATCTCTTCCTCTGCCTGCCGTACTGCTTCTCTGTCACCGTCCCTGGTATCCACATTTTCGATGATGTAGACCACCTCTCCTTGCTTGCGCTTGACCAGCTTTAGGATCCTGATCAGCTCCCAGCCCGCTATGACCAAGTCTATATGCCCCCAGTGTGACAGCGCGTCTTCCTTCACATCCTCTACCCGATGGGAGATCCACTCTGCTCCCCTATCCACGGCTCCCTCGTAGAGCTGAAAGGGATACCTTTCTTCGAGCTTCTTCGGGTGATGCCATGACATCAGGTTGGCTGCCTCATCATTGTCCACGTAAATGTACTGCTCCACCCCCAATCATGCCTTCAGCACCGCAGCCAACCCTGTGCTGATGCCTCCGAACAGTTCTAAGACTACTGGCTTCTGAAACACCCTACCGTCCAGGTGCAGCTCCCTCTCCTCCCACATACAAACCGTAGCGCAGATGCTGTACAGGAACTCCACCCCCAGCAGTAGATCGTAGTCCTCGGAAGGCGATATCCCGCATTGTATTTTTGTCGAACACTCCTCTGTGCTTCCCTGTCTCAGCATTATCTCCGCCGTCCCTCGCGTCTTCGGCATCCACTTTGTTGTTCCTCCTTCCGCTGTCATTACGAGCAGCCCTTCTTCTAACTGCTGCTCATGTCTGTGTAACTGCATCTGTTCCACCAACAACTTTCCGATGAGCACGGGGTGAGCCCTGGTGTTTATGATTGCCTGCTTCACTAGGATGCCGCCCACGGTGATGTATCCCTTTTCCGCCACCAAAACTGAAGCGGTTCAGCTGAGTCATTCAAGTGGATGTCGGCGCGGTGGTTGCTGCTCCCGTTCCTCCTCGACCCTGCACCTGGGTCCTGCCTTTCCTCCACTCGTGGCCTCAGATACCTCTCCCTCGGCCTTAGTCCCAGCTCCTCCCTTTCCCGCGCTGGCCTCGCCATCAGGCAAAACTCCTCCTCGCTCCCTTCTTCCTCTTCCTCTCTTGCCACCATGGCAGGCTTGCGTTCATTCCCCGCCTCTCGCCCTTCAAACTGCGACCTCAGCCTTTCGATTTCCGCGCGCATCTCCGCCACATCCCCCCTTCCTCTACCTTCTCCCCTTCGCATCAAGCTCCATGTGCCCTTTCCTTCCGCATTTTTCACATATTGGTGCCTCCGGACCGTCGTGTCGTGGGTGGTCTTCCATGCCAAAGATTGAGCACGCCGGCGGGTTCCTGTAGTCTCGCCTCAGATGCCCGGCTTTTTTTTCGCAATTATGGCACCTCCGTGTGTCTCCTGGTCCCCTAGGTGGGCGCTCCCTCTCCACCGGTGCGGCGCTCCACGCGGGCCTGCGCCTCTCAACAGCGCGCTCACCCGTGCGCTCCACTTCGAACAGCCTTCTCCTCGTTTCCACCCTCTTAGCCGCCTCGTACGCCACCTTCAATGTCGCGCCTGCCCCCAGGTCGAAGATCTTCACCTGCACGTCGCACTGCAATTCGTGGTTTATGCCGTTTAAGAACTTGCTGATAAGTCGCCCTTGATCAAAGCTGTTCATATATACCCGAGTTCCACGAGACGGCCGTAGTAAGCCAGGAGAGACTCTCCTTGCCTCCCGTCGGAATTCCCAAAATTCAACGACGCGTTCAGGGGTTTGCAGCGGGAACTGCTCGAGAAGCATGTCCAAGAACCGTGCCGTAGGATCCCTTTCTCCTGGCCTCCCTCTTGCCGCCCATTCCAGCAGGTCCCGGTGACATATGCGGTTATAGGTTTCAGCCTCTCCCATAAAAGTTTTCGCTAGTCCTCGGAAGAACTCGTCCGCCGCCAGCCGGTCTCGTTCCCAGCGCGCCCTGAGGTTTTCAAGCTGCATCAGGTAATTCTTCAGCAATGGGCCGCGAGGAGTCTCTCCGGAGAACCTTTCTGGAGCCTCCACCTTAGGCAGCATCGTGTAGCGCCATCACATCGACGTCGCTTCTTCCTCGGAACCCTGCCAGGAAGCGCTTTGTTGATACGGATGGTCGCTCCTTCTTCCCTTCTCACCCTTTGCGCCGTCTTCGTCACTCATCAGCCCACCAGAACCGTTTTTCGTTGTCGCTCTCTCCGTCCGGCGAGTCTGCTCGCGCTCCTCGTGCGAGCCCGTGGCTCCGGCCCAATTCTCCGCCTCGCGTCCTTGCGTGTCGTTGGCGTTCGTATCCGTACCCTGACTCGTTCGACCCTTCCCGTCATCCTCCATCGCCCCAGTTCCTTCTGGCAGCTCTTCAGCGACGTATCCAAAGCCCGATCTCGTGCGCATACCCCTCGAAGGATTGCTTGTATGTAATGAGCTCGAATCTCCGTCACATAACTACCTTGCCTAAGCGTCAATGCTAACTCTAGCTTGCCATATCTCCTTAGTGTCACTGCTTGCAACCGGTTCACAGCAAGACAATTGTGGTTAAAGGAAACATACAAGCAATTGGTAACTCTTCCCGAGAATCTTCCTAATCTACCAGGTAGCCTTCCGCCTACTGCCTGTGCCATTATCTACTAGCCTGGAGTCTAGCAGCTAAGACTGCCTTCAAATAGGCTTGTTTCTCTACTGCCACATGCCATCCTTCCCCTCCTCTTGCTACTTTGCCTCCAACTGGACTTGAGCAGATCCAGTTGGCTCCTCGGGCAGACCCTGCACATACAGGAAACAAACATGCATGCAAACAAACAGAAAGTCCACCCACTGTAGTTACAACCTGTTCCCACTGCCGCTGCTGAGTGAGGGTGTGATTCCCTCAACACCTCCCGTACTTACGTAAATGCCGCCCCTCCTCTCTTCCTCTTCATGCCCCATCCCCTCGCTTCTACGAACGCCAGTCAACCATCGGGTCTTCCCCGCTTCTAAAACAACGCGTCACTCTCCTGATCCATCCTCGCCAACTTCTCGTGGGCTATATACACTATATGCGGTATGTACACCCCTTCCCAACTTCTCCAGCCGATCACAATCATGCAAATGTGACAAATCTTCAAGGTGAAGCGGCCGCCTGGATCGCCGCCTGTCTTCAAGGCGCGCTACATGGCTAGAGGCTTCAGATAGTGTGAGGGGGTATACTTCTTCAGACCTTCACCCCCACCCCGATGATGACTACTCTTCGGGTGTTACTACACGTTGCAGCACAGCAAGACTACAAGCTGCACTCACCGGGCTTCACTGGTCCTTTCCCGCCGGGGACCCAGAGGAGCTATCCGCTGACTGCGCCGGGCACCTCGTGAGTGGCACGACACACTACGCACCCCTCTTGCTGACCTTGGGTTCAGTCCTTCGTCCGCCGACCCTTCACTGTTCGTGCGTTCTAGTCTCACTCCCTTCTTCGTCCTCGTCTTCGTCGACGACTTGGTCTTCGCCACACCAAAGAGGGTTGCTCTGGCTTCCGTGAAGTCCGAACTGCAGAAGAGACACAAGTGCACTGACCTTGGTGAACTGCGCCGCTATCTTGGCTTGCAGTTCACCAGGGACAGAGCCGCTTGTGAGAAAACTAGCGAGGAATGATTGAACTAGAAACGAGATGGGTACAAACAGGGAAACCTAGAAAAGCTGTACCCCCTATTGTCTAACCCACTACAGCCTAAACAGGCTATAACATATGTTTGACACACCCCCATAGGCAAAGTGGGTGAGAACAAGAGGTCACAAGACCAGTCAAGAAAAGCAAAGCAAGCTCAGGGTGGATCGCAAGGATACCACACAAATTCCGAGCACAAGCAAGCGGTCACAAGACCAGTTCACATGCAGTTTGATAATACAACAAGAAATACAGTGATCACAACCTAGCAAGTTTAAACATGCAGGTAGACATATATAAGGATCACAGTACAAGCAGAGTCAAGAAGTAAGCAAGTGAGGCACAGTAGGCACAAGGCCTAGAACAGTACAGAAACGCTGATGATCACAAGGCTGAAGAGCCTTGGTGAACACATCAGCAGTGTTGGCCCGAGTGGCCACGTAAGCAAGACGAAGCTGACCACGCTGCTACAACTCTCGAGCAAGGAAGTAGCGCAGAGCAATGTGCTTCGTTCTGTGCTCCAGTCTGTGCTCCTGACACAAGGCAATCATGGCCTTGTTGCCGACGTACAGCACAGGAGGAGAACGAGGCAGCTCTCCAAGGTCGGTCAGCAGGTAGGTGAGCCAGCGTAACTCCTAAGCAGCCATGGCCCCTGCGTAGATCTCAGCCTCACAACTGGAGCTGAGAACAGAAGACGAGCGGGTAGACCGCCAAGAAACAGAGCCGGAGCAAAGGCTGAAGGTGTAACCCTGTGACGACCGCTGCGTAGCCAAGTCGTCAGCCCAAGAAGCGTCTGCGTGACCAGTGAGGACAACTCGAGCCCGTCCTCCAAGCACTAGCCCCATGCCCGACGTACTGCACAAGTAGCGCAACACCCTCTTAGCAGCATCCATGTGCTTCTTCCTGTATCGGCCAGGAGCGACATAGCGTGCTAGGATGCTAAGAGGGTAGGCTAGGTCAGGTCGAGTGCAGGTCATCAGGTACATGAGGCAGCCCACAAGCTCTGGATACGGGCCACTCGGCTCTACGGACTCGTCCGAAGGTGGAGCTGAGAGCGAGTGACCGGTAGGCAGAGGAGTGGACTGTGGCGAGGAGTACGTGAAGCGGAAGCGCTGAAGGACCTGCTGCACCTTGTGTGACTGAGTCAAGTTAATGGTGCGCTGTGCTCTGTCCCGGGTGATTCGCAAGCCAAGATAGCTTGCCAGCTCACCCAGGTCTGTGCACGTGTGTCTCTTCTGCAGCTCCGACTTCACGTGGGCGAGTGCCTCAGTGTCAGCAGTAGCAAAGACCAAGTCGTCTACGTACACGAGAACGTAGAACGGCGGCAGAGTGGTGTCGGTGCGTAGAAACAGCGACGGGTCAGCAGTAGAAGGAGCAAACCCAAGAGCAGCAAGAGTCGTCCTCACTGTGTCGTGCCACTCACGGGGTGCCTAGCGGAGACCGTAGACTGGCCGCCGGAGGCTCCACTGGGTACCAGGAGGAAACGACCCAGTGAAGCCAGGTGGGCGGCGCAGCCAGATCTCCTCGTGCAGGCTGCCCTGTAGGAAAGCAGTGCTGAAGTCAAGAGAGTGGAGCTCGTAGTCACGCTGAGCGGCAACGTGCAGCAGAACCCGAAGAGTGGTCATCTTCAGGGTAGGGGAGAAGGTCTGGAAGACGTGAACTCCCTCACGCTGACTGAAGCCTCGTGCAACGTAACGCGCCTTGAAGACAGGCGGAGAACCCGGCGGCCGCTTCACCCTGAAAATCCACATGCCACTGACGATGTTCGCCCCAGGCGGGGGAACCTCGTCGACGTAGGTGCCTGTGGACTTCCAGGAAGCCATCTCTGCGTCTATGGCTGACTGCCACTGAGAGGAGTAGGGACCCTCTATCGCCTCTGCGTAAGAGCGCGGGGTCGGGATGTCTGGTGCATCCGGGTCTCCCTCAGGGGCAATCAGCATGGACACGAGATGAGGTAAAGCAGCGGCAAAGCACTCAAACTCCTCCTGTCTGTCCTCAAGGACGTCCGTGCCAAGAGCACACTCACCCCCGACGGACGGAGGACAGACAGACTCAGACTCAGCAACAAGGCTAGCAGCGTAGTCTAGACGACAGGCGGCAGCAAAGTCAACAAGCTCAGCAACTAGAGCAGACGCAGCAGTGGACTCAAAGGAAGGGTCAGTGACAACAGTAGCGAGGAAACGTGTGACAGTATGACTGGCAGCACGAAGGGAGTCAGACTCCGGGTCCGGACCGTCAGGAAGAGAAGACGCAGGAGGAGACGGCAGAGAGACACGCTGTGGAGCAGTGGAAGGACGCTGAGTCATATAGTGAGTGCCAGGGACAGGAGGAGGACGCTTACGCGGAACACGACGACCAGTGCGGACAGCGCGGACAGGCGACTCTGGACGAGACTCAGGCGACGCAGGACGAGACTCAGGCTCACGACGCTCCGTAAGACCTCTAGTCGGCCCAGAGTAAGGAGAAGGACCAGGCAGTGGAGAGGCTGGCTGTAACTGTGACTGAGACTGGACAGGCGGTGGACTCAGTAGGGGAGGAGTAGGACCAGTAGAAGGCGGGAGGCCAAGAACCTGCTGAAGGAGCGGAACGTAGTACGGCCGCGGCCGCGCAGCGCCTCCTGAACCAGCAGAGACAGCACCAGCACCCTCAGCTCCAGGGTCTCCAGCTACAACTCCCGCAGCACCACCAGCTCCAGTACCTCCAGCAGCTCCAGCTCCAGCAGCACCTCCAGCAGCAGACGCTCCAGCACCTCCAGCTCCAACTCCCGCAACAGCTCCAGTCCCAGCAGCTCCAGTACCACCAGCCCTAGCACCTCCAGGACCAGCGGCTCCAGCGGCTCCAGCACCAGCAGCACCTCCAGCAGCTCCAGCACCAGCAGCACCTTCAGCAGCACCACCAGCAGCTCCAGCACCAGCAGCACCTCCAGCAGCAGGCCCCCCAGCTCCAGCAGCACTGCTACAGCGCCGAGCGTACCACTCACGAAGCTGCCGTGGAGAGAGGGGCTCCCGCCGCGACGGGACACTCGGAGGACCTCCAGTCTCAGCACCCCCAGATACAGCACCCCCAGGCTCAGCACCCCCAGACTCAGCAACCCCTGGCTCAGCAACCCCAGGCTCAGCACCCCCAGGCTCAGCACCCGCAGGCTCAGTACCCCTAGCAGCACCAGAGTCAACAGCTACCTCAACAGGCTCGACTGCGTCTACCTGAGACACACCTGAGGGGGCAGGACCCTGAGGGGGGAGGGGGTCTACCGGAGGAGTACCTGGCGCGAGGAAGAGCGGCGGGGGGGGGAGGGGGGCAGTGCGGTAGGGGAAGAGACGGTAGTAAGGAACCGACTCGTCAAATGTGACGTCCTGAGAGGACAGAACACGGCGCGAGGTGGGGTGGTAAAACTGCCAACCAGGCGCGTTAGGGGGGAAGCCAAGGAAGACGCAGGGAACGGCACGGGAGGACAGCTTGTCCGCAGACAAGTCGCGGACGAAAGCTCGAGATCCCCAGACACGGAACGCAGACGCATCGCCAACCTTCCCCGTCCACTGCAGATTGGGGGTGGTCTCCGGCATGGAGACCCGGGGCTGGAGGTTGATCTGATGCGCCGCGTACTGAACCGCGAACGGCCACAGAAAATGGGGAGCAGCCGCATGGATCATGGACGTACGAGCGACATCCATGACCATGCCAATGCGGCGCTCAGCAATCCCATTTTGCTGTGGAGAGGCCGGAAGCATGAGCGTCTGGCGGATGCCCTCCGCTCGACAGAAAGCTCGCAGAAGGTCGGAGGAAAACTCTCCACCTCTGTCTGAGTGCAGACGCAGAACAGGAAAGTCCGAGCCGAAACGCTCTCTGAGCTGGAGACGAGCAGCGCGGATCCAGTCGATCAACACCTCAGTGACCTCACCCTTGCGGCGCAAGGGAAAGACCGTGGTGGAACGCGAGTAGTCGTCAACAACTAGCAGGAAGTAACGCTCGTGACCCTGTCCACGGACGCGGGCTGGGCCCCACACGTCCATGTGAAGAGTCTGCAGGGGAGCCTCTGTCGGAGGAAACTCGGAGGAGTGAGGAGCGGCGCGCTGCCGGCCCTCGACGCAGGGAACGCAGGTAGGGGCAGGCCCCGGAGGTAGGGGAGGGAGGGACTTGGGAAGACCTGAGACAAGGACACGGGAGGCCATGCCTCGGAGACGAGGCAGGGAGGGGTGACCAAGGCGGTGGTGCCAAAGGAGAGTCTCGTGAGACAGGAGGCGACACGAGCAGGGGGCAGACTCAGGGCCAGACCGGGACGCTGCAGCAAACACCTGACCCGACGCGGCTACCCGACCAGACTCAGCAACCAGAGGAGACACGGTAGTCAGGGTGTACAGTCTCGACCCAGGCTGACGGGTGAACGTGGCCAGGTGCCGGCCCGTCCGAGTACACGAACAGTGGGTCACCCGCTGACCTTCAGGAGTGAACTGGTCAACCCACACGTCCTGAAGGTCAGCTCCACTCACCAAGTTCGTGGAGAACGAGGGGAGGTGGAGGCCAGACAGAGAGCCAGACGGGACCGCCGGACACGGCAGGACCGTGGAGGAGTGTGCAAGGACCGGACCCCCAGAGGGGTCAGCCAGAGAGACTGCCACTGGCCGACTGAGCGGCGAGAGTGTGGTGCAGTCGCGAAAGAAGGAGCAGGAAGCACCCGAGTCAAGGGTGAAAGTGTGCAAGACTTGAGCCGACGCGGTACTTGAGAGAGCAGCCTCACCAGCACCTGGAGCAGCAGACTCACTAGCACCTAGAGCAGCAGCCTCAATGCCCGGGTCGGGCGGAACACACAGGTAACAGTCACCCTCAGCACTAATAGATACAGCATACATAGCAGCAAGGATAGCATCATAATCAAGATCAAAGATAGCAACCCCCGACTTAAGCAGAATATCCCAGCGAGGGATCTCAGTGGAGCCAGGGAACTGTGTACGCCAGGCGTCAGTCAGGCGGCCGAAGCAGCGTGGCGTGGTGTGCGGGCCGCCGCACGTCTCTCCACTGCGGTCGCCGGTGCGAAGAACGTAAGTGCAGGGACCAGCACCCCCAGACCTCCCACGCCCAGCGTACCACTCACGGAGCTGCTGGGGCGACGGGGTCTCACGGGAGCGCTGCTGCTGGTGGCGCTGGCCACCGCTAGAGCCTCCCCGCTGCCCACCACCTCCCCCACCACCCCCACCTCCGCCGCCGCCGCCGCCACCTCCACCCCCACTCCCGCTGCCTCCGCCGCCTCCACCTCCACCGCCGTCACCGAAGCCCCCACTCCCGCCACCACTCCCACCTCCACCCCCACCCCCTCCGCCTCCTCCACCGCCACCACTGCCGCCCCCGCCATCCCCTCCACCCCCCTTGCCCCCCTTGCCCTTGCCCCAGCGGCGCTTCCCACTAGGGGCAGACGCAGCGCCGACCGACTCGGTGCCAACGAGGTCGACAGCAGCAGCAGAGGCAACAGAGGGCAAAAGAGGGACGGGGGAGCACCCCTCAAAGAAAGGGGCACGAGGGTCACCACGAGAGGCTTCTACAGTGACTATACTCTTCTCAGCTGCAAGGAGGCGCTCCTCGAGGAGGTCAACGGTGAGCGTGGTGGGGCAAAGGGAGAGGAAGTGGTCCCTGACCGAGCGAAGGGAGTCAGGGAGCCGGGTGACGAGGTAGTAGAGAGTGATGTACATAGGGGGGGGGTTCGCGGCGCAGAACTCGGTAGGAAGCGCAGCGTGGTAGCGGGTGTCACTAGTGCGGAGGTGCGTAATGAGGTCAGCGACTGTGGCAAAAGCGGCTAGGTCAGGGAACAGGTACGGCAGCATGAGGCGGCTAAGGGCAGCAGTGGCAGGGGAGGAGTAGCGCGCAACAACAGCAGTGTACAGAGTGCTAGCAGTCTTGTGCTGGCTAAAGTGCGCGCGCTCAGCAGACGGCAGGTGACTACGGACAGCAAGACGGGCAGCAGCATCGCGCGTGGTCCACTGTGAGCGAACAGTACTGGCAGCATCAGCAGCAGGTGCAGCAGAGGCACCAGACGTGAGGTCAAAAAGTGAGACTCCATCCTTGCTATCGCACTGCATAAACAGCTGCAGATCATCGACCCAGACCTCAAAATCGACCGCTCGACCCTCAGCATCGAAGGTGAGTACGTTAGGGCTAGCCATGACAGCGGTAGCAGTAGCAGTAACAGTAGCAGCGCGACTCGGCAGGGCAGCGCGGCTCGGCTAGGCGGCGTGGCTCGGCAGGGCGGTGCGGCTCGGCAGGGCGGCGCTTACCAGGGCGGATCGGGGTAGGGCTGCACCTGGCAGGGCAGGGCCGTGGCGCGTCGGCAGGGCAGGGCCGCTTCGGGGCGGCAGTGCAGGGCGGCGACGCGGGCGCAGGAAGGGCCGCAACAGCGACGGTAGGCAGGGCCGCGACGGCGGCAGGCAGGGCCGCGACAGCTCGAGGCAGGGCCGTGACGGCAGGGCGGCGGGCCCGCAAAGGCAGGGCGGCAGGGCCGCGACGGCAGGACGGCAGGGCCGCGATGGCAGGGTGGTGCCGCGAAGGGCCGCGAAGGGGCCGCGAAGGGCCGCGAAGAGGCCGCGAGGGGCCGCGAAGGGGCCGCAAAGGGCCGCGAAGGGGGGCCGCGAAGGGCCGCGAAGGGGCCGCGAAGGGCCGCGAAGGGGCCGCGAAGGGCTGCGAAGGGGCCGCGAAGGGCGGCTGGGTGGGCCGCTAAGGGCGTGAGGGCGGGCCACTAAGGGCCGCGAAGGCAGGGCGGGCCGCTAAGGGCGCGACGGGCCGAAAGGCTAAGGCCGTTACGGCGGCAGCAGGGCAGAGCGCGATGCGCACTTCGGTTAGGGTAGGAAAAAAACATTTCGATGTGGTGGGCCCAAGGGAAAACGGTCCCACTAGGGAACCCGCTCTATACCATGTGAGAAAACTAGCGAGGAATGATTGAACTAGAAATGAGATGGGTACAAATAGGGAAACCTAGGAAAGTTGTACCCCCTATTGTCGAACCCACTACAGCCTAAACAGGCTATAACATATGTTTGACACCGCTCGCACCATCACACTAACTCAGTCACACATGGTGCAGCATGTCTTTCAGCGGTTCGAGCTTCAGTTCTCCACCACACTACCGACTCATCTTGCCGTTGATCAGAGACTCACCGCTCCTCTTCCACATGAGCCCTTTGAGTCCAGTGGTCCCTACGCTGAGCTTGTAGGTTGACTCATATACCTGATGACCTGTACTCGTCTGGACCTCTCTTTTCCTCTCAGCGTCGTGGCTCGCTTTGCTGCGACTTGGAGACACCGTCCTGTTTACTGGGCGGCTTCTGTGAGGGTAGCGAAGTACCTGCGGAGATAACTATTGCAACGGGAGCTAGACTACGGGCTAGGCACGGATGCTCGTGTGATCTCTGCGTTCGTTCGTTCCTTAGTCGTTTCCAAGTGCTAACAATGCTTGCTAGTTCACGGGGAAAATTGGCAAGAGTTTCACAAGGAAAACATATCAACAAAGTTCAGAATGATTGCATCAACATTGGCAACACTGACTACATCAGACCTAGCAAGGCTGCTGGTCTACTGCCAGCGCAGCACGGTCGACCGCGTGCCAGCACGACTTGGTCGACCGCGCTCCAGCAGAGCAGAGTCGCGGCTTGCCAACGTTGCCCGTCCGCGGTGTGCCAACACAGCAGTAAGTCGGCTACACAGCGATGCTTCCGCGGGACAACGGTGCACCAGCTTCGCAGGTGCGTGCAGCTGGTTGGCGCCCAACTCCCCGTCACATGCCCAGCGCAGACACTTCACCCGTGACGGCGCCCACCAGCCACGTCGACCTCGGGATACCACCCCCGAGGTCGTCTTCGTAGACAACATCCCCGGCGACTTTCGCGCACGTCGCCCGGGTATCTTGGTTGACCGGGTATTTCGCGGTCTTCCCGCGATTTCGCTGCCACCGCGGTCCTCCGCCGTTTCGTGGATCCACGGTCCCCCGTGATTTCGTGGCTCCACGGTCCCCCGCGATTTCGTGGCTCCACGATCCTCCGCGATTTCGTGGCCACTGCGGTCCTCCGCGGTTTCGTGGATCCACGGTCCCCCGTGATTTCGTGGCTCCACGGTCCCCCGCGATTTCGTGGATCCCACGGTCGGCTCCGCCCAAGCGAGGACGGGGCCAAACACAACTCCCCTGCCGCGTTCACGCTTGGGCCCCCCCGGCCCACACGGCAGTACTGCTCGGAGAATAGCCCGTCGGCGTGCACACAACGCACAGCACGCCGGTCACCGCACCAGCCATGCAAAAGGGCATGGCACCTACTGCTGCACGTCGTTGTCACCGTCGCCCACATCGGCCAGGCGCACTTGGCCGATTGCAACGGAGCACCGGTTGAAGGCCGGGTAGTGCAGTGCCTTCGTCAGGAAGTCGGCCGGCTGCTCAGCGGTCGGGATGTACTTCAGCGAAAACTTCCCGCGCTTCACCATGTGCTGCAGCCAGGCCTGTCGCCGTTCCATGTGCTTGAGGTTGCCCGTCAACCCCATGCCCTCGCCGACCGTGATGGCCGACTTGTTGTCCACCCTGAGGACAGTCGGCTTTCCGGCGTCCAGCCGCTGGAACTCCACGAGGAGGAAACGAAGGCGACGTCCCTCCTTGCCGGCTTCGACGGCCGCCACGTACTCCGACTCGGTCGACGACAGCGTCGCGCACTTGATGCGCTGGCTCGACCAGGAGACCGCGGCCCCTCCGTAGACGAACACGTAGCCGACCGTGCTCATCCGGTTCTGCTTGTCGCCCGCGTCGTCGGCGTCCACAAAGCCGACCAACTCCAGTGACTCCGGACCACCGCCGTACTCCAGGGCGGTGTCTCGCGTGTTGGCGAGGTAGGCGAGACAGCGGTCGACTTCGCGCCAGTGCTGGTCGCTCCTCACCGTGAGGCCGCTCCCCAGCTTGCTGCACGCGAATGCGATGTCCGGCCTCGTCGTCGTCGCCGCGAACTGCAGCGAGCCAACCTTCTGCCGGTACTCCTCCTCCTCGCGCTCCTGCGCTTCCTCGTCGTCGAATGTCTGCTCCGCGTAGGCGGCGACGGAGACCGGCGTCTTCGGAGTGCGCCCGGTCTGCTCCTCGTCGATGAAGCGCCTGCGCAGCTTGTCGGCGTAGCCCTGCTGGTGCAGCCACAATTTTCGCGCCGGCCTGTCGCGCACGATCTCCAGGCCGAGATACTTCTGCACCGGCGAAATTTCGCGCAGCTCGAAAGCGGCCTCCAGCAGCTCCTTCAGCTCCTTCAGCATCGCGGTGCTGCTGCTCGCGGCGAGAAGGTCGTCGACGTAGACCAGCACCCAGCAGGTCACCTTGTCGTCGCCGGCCTTGAAGTACAGAGCCTCATTGACTTGGCTCTTCTTCCATCCGGCGCCAACCAACACGTCGTTGAGAGCCGTGTACCACAGCAGCGGCGATTGCTTCAGCCCGTAGAGGCTCTTCAGCAGCTTGCACACCCGGCCGGTCCCGTCGTTGAAGTAGTCCGGCTGGTACATGTACAGCACGCGATCGAGCTTGCTCTGCAAAAAAGCGTTCTTCATGTCCAGCTGCATCAGGTTGAGGTCGAGGACGGCGACGATGCTGAGGAAAATCCTCAGCGTGACGTAGCTGCTCACCGGCGCGTACGTCTCGTCGTAGTCAGCGCCATACACCTGCGTGAAGCCTTTCACGACCAGCCTCGCCTTTTCGCGCTCGACAGTGTCGTCGATGCGGTACTTCGTTTTCAGCACCCACCGGTTCTTCATTATGTTCACCCCCGGCGGGCGTTCGACCAGCTCCCAAGTGCCCATGTTGATGAGGCTACGAATCTCTTCCTCCATGGCGGCCTTCACCGCCGGGCCCTTCCAGCTCGCCAACGCCTCCTTCACCGTCATGGTCGAAATGTCCCAACGGTGCTCGGGATCGGCGTGCATGTCGGGGTCGAGCTCCGAAAACGCCTCATTGTCCTCGGCGTCATCGTACGCCAGGTCGTCGTCGTCCACGTCGTACACCGTGGTGAAGGCAGCGGGGACGAAAAAATCGAGTGGCCTCCGAATTCGGCCCGACTTCCGAGGTCCGGGCTGCACCTCCACCACGTTGCTCGATGTGCCTTCATCGAACTGCTCCCCTGTCGTCCGCTCCTCTGAAGCGAGCTCCGCGTTCGACGGCTCCCCTGGCGACGGCTTCTCTGAAACGCGCTTCCCGTTCGAAAGCTCCCCTGCCAACTGCTCCGCGGTTTCCTCCGTGGGCTTCTTCGCGGTCTCCTCCGCGATCTCCTCCGCGGTCTCGTCCGCGGTCTCGTCCGCGGTCTCGTCCGCGGTCTCCTTCGCGGTTTTTGCGGTGTCCTCCGCGGTGCCCTTCGCGGTGCCCGTCGCGGTTTTCTTCGCGGTCTCCTCCACGGTCCTCTTCTCCGCGACTGGCTGGGCGTCACGTCGGCCACCGGCGATGCTCTTGGCCAACGCCACAGGCGACGCCCCACGACTCCCCTCATCGCCGGAGGCCGACACTGGAGGCAGGCCACGAAGTTCGATGGGAAGGGAATGGGAAGAAGGGGCAGGAGATGGCGAGACAGGGGCGACCGCGACATCCTCATCAGCCTGCTCACCGACCTCGGCGAGCAGAGGAATCGTCGCCGTGGAGGTGTCCGTCGGCGGGTTGGCCCGCTTCCGCCCCGACGCGGGCCCGAATTCCAACTTCCACACCTCCAGCGACAGAGTTTCGTAGAACACCACGTCCGACGTGGTGACCACCCGGTTGTCGGCTATGTCAAGGAGCTCCTAGCCTTTGCTCTCCTCCGACACGCCGAGGTGAAGGCCCCACCGGGCCTTCGGCTTCAGCTTCCCACCGCGCTGCTGCTCAGGGACGAGAAATTGTGCCATGCAGCCCCACACCCGCGCCAGTGACATGTCAGGCTTCTGCCCGGTGAGAAGCTGGGACGGCGTCGTCCCCGCGGGCAGCGTCGACCGCTCCAGGCAGTTGCGAACCCAGACGGCCTGCCGCAGAGCGAGATGCCACCAGTGGTGCTGCACGCCCATGTGCAGCAGCATCGTCCGCACCGACTCCACCACCGTCCTCATCTCCCGCTCCGCCATGCCATTCTGCTGCGGGGTGTAAGGGCAGGTTAAGTCGTGAATGATTCCCTTGCTGTCCACGAAGGCGATGAAGTCCTTTCCGAGGAACTCCCCTCCGCGGTCAGAACGCACTTGCAGCACCGAATGCTTCGCCTGCCGCTCCACCAGCACCAACCACTTCTGGAACTCCAGCAGCACGTCCGACTTCTTGGCGACCGGCCGCACCCACACGTAGCGGGTCTTGCGGTCCTTCAGCAGCAGGAAGTACAGGCTTCCGTCCTTGGCAGCCAGGCGAAATGGCCCGCACAAGTCAATGTGCACGACGGCCAGGACATCGTCGGCTTCGGAGCCGTGGTCGGGGAAGGTGTGCCGCGCCAGCTTCCCGCCGACGCACGAAACACACGGTGAGTCGGCGCCAGACGCCGACTTGAGGTCCAGCCCAGTGGCGACCTCGTGCTTTGCCGAGCTCCGTATCGTGTCCATACCAACATGCGCAAGCCTCGCGTGCAGCCTGTTCGGGGTTGCCTTCGTCGCCGAGACTATCGCCCGCAGAGCCACCTCCTCTTTCGCGGGCGTCGTCGCCTTTACCGCGCATGGGCATAGGTCAGTGCAGAGGACCCGGCCGGTGTACGTCGCTCGACCGAGCACGCCTTCCGCCGCGGAGACGAGCAACATCCGATCGCCGTCGTCCTTCAGTGTCACCCCGCTCTCCTTCAGCTGGCCAGCCGAAAGCAGATTCGCCTGCACGCCCGGGACGTAGAGAACGTCGGAGATGAGCACGCGCTTCCCGGCCTCCCCTTGCAACGCAACCGTGCCACGGCCGCGAACGTCCTGCAGCGCCCCATTGAAGCCGCGCACGTGCTTCACGTCGCCGCTCGGCCCCAAATCGACGAAGGCCTCCTTCGTCCCCATCAGGTGGTGCGAGCAGCCGCTGTCGAGCAGGACCACCGCGGGGTTCGCCTGCACAGCTGCCGCCACCGCCTGGAAATCCTCGCCAGCTTCCGGCGCCAGCGAGACAGTCGGCTCCACGATACCAACCAGCGAGCACGACGCCTCCTTACCGTCTCGCCCTTTGCCAACCGCGGAAGAGTCGGCGTCCTTCGCCGAGGTCGATTTCGTCGACTGCTTTTCTTTTCGCGGTTGGTTTCCTCGACGCGGACGACGGCTGCCAGAACTTCCGCGGCCTCCCTTCGCGTCGTCGTCGTCGGAATCGCTGCGGTCGGGGCACTCGAAGGAGAGGTGATTGGGATCGCCGCACAGCCAGCATTCCCGACGTCGACCTCCTCCTCCACGACCGCCATCCTTGGACGACTTCTGCATGTCAGCGTCCTTCGCCGGCTTCCCGCCACCGCGGTGACTGCCACCAGACTGCCCGCGCTATCCCGGGCGACCACCTTGTTTCGCGGGGGCCGCGAAATGGACTTGCGCGACGAGCTCTTGGGACCGCTCAGCCTCCTGCATCGCCTCGTCCTGCAGAATGTACGAGGTCAGTGTGTCCTCGTTGAGCGTCGCCCGCGTGCTCGGCGCCATCGACAGCCGCTTCAGCAGATTGTAGCTGCTCGGGAGTCCTTGCATGACGTGCGTGACGTACGAAGCCGTCGAGTATTCCACGCCAGCCATCCGAATGGTGGCGAGAATTCGCCGGGCTCGATTGCAGTAGTCAGTCGCGGTCTCCTCGTCGCCCATACGCAGGTGCGTCAACTGCCCCTCAAGCTGGGAGATGAACAAGTCGTCGGTGACTTGGTAAGTTGACTCGATGAAATGCCACGCCCGGTGGCCAGCATCGAGGTATTCCCTGCACGACTTCAGGGCGATCTGTACGCCCGGCGAGCAGCACCGCGAAATGACCGTAAAGGTCAGCAACTGCACGGCGCGAAACTCTGCTCGCAGGTCTGGGTGATGCTCCTCTGGCATCGCTACGGTCCCGCGGGCGAAGCCCATCAGCCCGGCCATCTCCAGCTGGGGCTCGATGGCTTCCTTCCACGTGAGGATGTCGGGACGACCGACCAGCAGAGGGGTGACCGAGATCCTGTCCGGCGTAAACTTGAAGTAGCCGTAGCTCGGCGCAATTCCTCCCGCGGTCACGTGTGTCGCCGACATTGGCGCTTCACTTCGTCTGCCTCCGACGTAGTTTCGCGGGGCCCCTGCAGCCGCGAACGACTGCATCCCTCGCGCCTGAACGCCGCCGACTTCATCGGCGTGAATCACACCTCGCTGCCTCGACGTGCCTCCCGCGCTGCTGCCGACTTGGCCACCACCCGCGTTGACGTCCGCGTCGACGCCGCCCGCGTTGTTCACCGGTCGAGGAGACGCAGGCTGAGAAGGAGGGTGCTCCGTCGCCCACACGGCGCGGATGCCAGCCTCGACGACCGCCCACGGGAGGTCGCCAAACTCCTGCGCCTCATGGCGTCTCCTCGCGCCTGCCAGCCGTGCCTCCATGGTGTCTGCAACACCAGCGTCACCCACGCCAACCATGGTGGTGACTCGCACAGCTGCCGGCCTACGAACACAATAGGTAAGTGACTACTACGTCGACCTGACTGAAAAGGTAAGTCGTGTGCCGTCCACGCTCACCGCACCATGCGGAGATAACTATTGCAACGGGAGCTAGACTACGAGCTAGGCACGGATGCTCGTGTGATCTCTGCGTTCGTTCGTTCCTTAGTCGTTTCCAAGTGCTAACACTGCTTGCTAGTTCACGGGGAAAATTGGCAAGAGTTTCACTAGGAAAACATAACAACAAAGTTCAGAATGATTGCATCAACATTGGCAACACTGACTACATCAGACCTAGCAAGGCTGCTGGTCTACTGCCAGTGCAGCACGGTCGACCGCGTGCCAGCACGACTTGGTCGACCGCGCTCCAGCAGAGCAGAGTCGCGGCTTGCCAATGTTGCCCGTCCGCGGTGTGCCAACACAGCAGTAAGTCGGCTACACAGCGATGCATCCGCGGGACAACGGTGCACCAGCTTCGCAGGTGCGTGCAGCTGGTTGGCGCCCAACTCCCCGTCACATGCCCAGCGCAGACACTTCACCCGTGACGGCGCCCACCAGCCACGTCGACCTCGGGATGCCACCCCCGAGGTCGTCTTCGTAGACAACATCCCCGGCGACTTTCGCGCACGTCGCCCGGGTATCTTGGTTGACCGGGTATTTCGCGGTCCTCCCGCGATTTCGCGGCCACCGCGGTCCTCCGCGGTTTCGTGGATCCACGGTCCCCCGTGATTTTGTGGCTCCATGGTCCCTCGCGATTTCGTGGCTCCACGATCCTCCGCGATTTCGTGGCCACCGCGGTCCTCCGCGGTTTCGTGGATCCACGGTCCCCCGTGATTTCGTGGCTCCACGGTCCCCCGCGATTTCGTGGATCCCACGGTCGGCTCCGCCCAAGCGAGGACGGGGCCAAACACAACTCCCGTTGACAGTACCTAGCGACTACATCAGGCATGGGGCTTGTGCTTGGAGGGAGAGAGCCAGTAGTACTAACCGGGCACTGCAACTCGTCCTACACTAACGACTTGGAGACCTGCAGGTCTACTCAGGGGTACGGCTTCAGCTTGGGCTCGGGATCTGTTTCGTGGAGGTCTACTTGGCCGTCGTCTGTGGCTTCTTCTAGTGCTAGGGCCAAGATCTACACAGGTGCCATGGCTACTCATGAGCTTCGCTGGTTGACCTGCTTGACCTAGGTGAGCGGCCTCGAGAGCCTCGACGAGGGCAGAGTGAAGCACATTGACTTGAGGTACTTCTTGCAACGACAGCTGCAGCGACGCGGCCAGGCACGCTCAGCCTTTTTGGCCTCAGCAGCCAACACCGCAGACATCTTCACCAAGGCCCTTCCGCCTGGTGACCACCATATGTTCTGTTTGCAGCTTGGTCTTGTTCAGACAGGCCGTCATTTGTTGTAGGCTTATGTCTTGTTTCTATATATCTGTTAACTCTTGAACTGGCCGTGTGGCCGTTTGTCTTAGAGGCTGGCTAGTCATACCACCATGGCTCTCCCTAGGTTTTAAGTCCATCAGATGTTCAGTGATCCATCATATGTTCCGTGATCCAGCAGATGTTCTGTGCCTCTCCTTTCCGATGTATCCGTTTTTTTTTTTTTTTTTTTTTTTTTTTTTGTTGAATCATAAGAAACTAAATCCGATTTCTGATTGTAGCTGAAGTACTTTTTATTCATTATGGGCCGAGAGTTTGGTTAGGTTCGGTTCGGTTCCAGAAATAGCGAAAGTAGTATCGAGGAACAATATTATATGTCCGCGAACCATCGAACCCACAAAATACACATTGAGGAGTCAGATAACCAACTGAGGCAACTTACACATCGATCATTGCGGTCTCTTACCTCAGGAAATTTAAGGAATCTTGCCAAGGGGCAAAAGACCCAGTGTCAAAAGAAATTGAAACAGGTACCTGATGAATCAAAAGAACATAAAAAATAAGTTCCTGATCGATCAGATAGAATAAAAATATCATTCCGTTTTCAATCAAGAATTACGAAAACTAATTTCTGACAAATCTCTCTAAAAAACTTCGTCGGATAAATAGACAAACAGACAAAAAAAACTGATAGCGAGGGCCCTGCGTACCACCCTGAGTTGCATCTCTTGCTTTGTTGACTGGTCTTGTGGCCAAGTGTCTTTCGTACTTGCTTTGATGCCCCTCACTTAGCCTATGGGGGTGTGTCAAATTTTATACATTATCATGATAGGCTATACTGAGTAGCACTGTAGGGAGTATAACACATTCTAGGGTTGGTATTTGTATCATCCATCTTGCTAGTCATTCCATTCCTCTTGCCTATCTCTGACAAATATCCTTGGTTCGAGGCCCTGTACTGTCTCCAAGATAACCAAGATACTATCTATGAAAAAATCAGCCTTTTTTTTAACACTGGAAAATCAGCATTTCTCCAGGAAGGTTGTGAATCACCTTTTGTTCTTTTTCAGGGAGGCTGATAGATTAGCGTTCCTAAAATTGAATCGGGGGGGCTGGATGCAACTCCATTGCAGCGCTGGCTGGATTTACAGGGCTGATTTTCCAAAGTGACCTACTGTACTTAGCCTGATGCGAAAGAGTGGCCTCGAGCGACATATTGACGAGTTTCGTGATTTTTTTCCTGTCAATCACCGACGTGATTTTCATGATTTTTGCCACAATCAGCGGCGAGTGTGCGCATCACCTTGACGGCTCGTGTCGCAACAAAATTATGAACTCCCGCCAGGAAAACGACCACTTTGCCTGCCTGGCAGTAACGCGGCACTCGTCGCATGTTGGCAAAGTGGTGGTGGCGTGACACCACCTCCCCTCTCCCTCTCCAACACAGCACCACACCACCACCAACCACCACCACAGGCAGGGGTCCTCTCTCGCTCACCCCCAGCCAGCTCATTTTCGTTCACACAACTCACAGCCCAGGCTCTCTGCGTCCCCACAAGAAGTAGCTGCAGTATCGGGTACCCTCTCCATGGCTCAGGCCGCCATGGATGCCGATGACGATGAGGTACGTCGTCCTGTCCCTCGCTCACCTCCTCGCATGGCGCTAAGCTTTCTGAGGCCAGCCACACAACATGTGCTAGAGTCTGCACAGCCATTTGAGTCAACCGAGTTTGTCACCGCGGGGAATGAAGCAGCCCCTGTTGTCAGCACTACTATGCCAAAACCCGCGCCACGAGATCCCACGACAACGAAAACGCAGTGCGTCGTTGACGACACGTCAGCTGGGAAGAGGAAACCCGTCACTGATCCTGTGCGGCAGAAATGGCGCCAACCTAAGCTGAGCTTCACGAGGGGTGCAACTCCAACCGTCATCTTCGACGACGCCATCGACGATGATGAAGATTACGATGACTTGCAGCCGGCGGAGGAGCTCACCGAGATCCCCGAAGTTGCATTCACTCGTGCGCATCGGAGGTTTTGTAGTTCATGGCAAGGCTTGTTTCCGTGGCTTGTTTCCATGTGCACCACCTCCAAGGGTGCCTTCGCCGATCCCTCCGCACGTGGAAACGGGAACCGCGCAAACTTGTTTTGCATGCACGCCTCGCAGTTGCCATAGTGAGCGCCATCTCCTTGCAGTTGCAGCCCATGCACGCACTTCTCCTTGTGCATCACCTCCAATGTGGAAACAGCCACGTGTGCGAGCCGCCAATGCCAAGTCTCCCAATCCGCTTGGCCCGAGGTAGCCGACGCCTTCACCGCCGCGCTTCCTCCAATCAGCTCCTCTCCTTGCACACCGTGCTGCTCCTCCTCGGTGACACTCTCCTCCATAGATGCCGCCGCTGCCGCCTTGCCCGATTTCCGCCAAGGGAGTACCGAGATCTGCCACATCCGCTTGTGGACATCCCCTTTCCGCTGCAGGTCCCAAATCAGCCGCTCATCGTTGTAGGCACGATAGCGCTCCGAGCCAATCGTCTCGGTGTTCACACCCGCATCTCCCAACCGGCCGGTAGAAATCAGGTTCGCGCACAAGTCCGGCACCCACAGCACGTTCTTCAGCCCCACGAGCTCTCCATCCGCTCTCATGAACTTGGCGCACCCCATGCCCATGACCTTGGCCTTGGCGCCTGTCGCGGATGTGACCGTAGAGTTGGGTGCGGGCTGAATCTCATGGAGTAGGTCCGCACGAGGATTCATGTGCCAAGAGCTCCCGGAATCAATCACCCAATGGGTGAGGGGACGTGTGGACTCACCAACTCAGCCCGAGCCTGCTGCAAACGCCAAGGTCACCAAGAGGAGTGTGCAGAGAGGAGCTTCACCACATGGGCAGCAGACTGCAACCCGCGAGAAGAGAGTGGCAGCGCCACCTTCAAGGCTGAAGTACAGCCATTTGGGAGGACCCAAGCAAGGTGCTATGGCGGTTCAGGCGGATGAGGGAGAGGATGAGGAGATGGCCTTTTGTTTCTTCACACCCTTGCCTGGAGAACCAGCCACAGTGGAGGAGGCACTGAGTGGACCCCAGAAGGAGGAGTAGAAGGCTGCCATGGATGCGGAGTTCAACAGTCTCATTGAGAATGGGACTTGGGAGCTTGTTGAGTTACCCGAGGGGCGACGGCCGATCAGCAGCAAGTGGGTCTTCAAGGTGAAGAGTGGAGCTGATGGTGCGTTGGAGCGGTTCAAGAGCCGCTTAGTCGCTAAGGGGTTCCAGCAGAAAGAGAAGGTCGACTTCGGGGAGATCTTCGCTCCCGTTGCTAAGCCAGTAACACTAAGGACTTTGCTGGCTGGCGCAGCTGTGAAGGGATGGCACGTGAAGCAGATGGATATCACCACTGCGTTCCTCAATGGAGTGCTGCTGGAGGATATCTACATGGCGCAGCCCGACGGCTATGAGGATGGGACCAGCCGGGTGTGCAAGCTCAAGAAGGCTATCTATGGCCTTAAGCAAGCGCCTAGGTGTTGGTACGAGAAGCTGGAGGAGGTGCTGCTGGGTGGAGGCTTCAAGACGTCCCAAGCGGATCACAGCTTGTTTCTGCTTGGAGAGGGGGAGCAGCTGCTCTTGCTGCTGGTGTATGTCGACGACATACTGCTTTCCTCACCTTCCATGGAGCAGATTGAGAGGACACAGAAGCTGCTGGTGGACAACTTCAAGTGCAAGATGCTGGGGGATGTCCACTACTACTTGGGGCTGCAGATTGAGAGGGATGTTGAGAGGAGGTGGCTGAAGGTGCATCAGTCACACTACATCTCTGGTGTCATGGAGCGCTATGGTGTGACTGGGGGTCGCACTGTGATGACACCGTTCCCTGCAGGCTTCAAACTGAAGAGGGCAGCTGAGGAGGATGATGTACTCGAGGATGAGCAGCAGAATGAGTACCAGTCACTCATTGGGAGTGTGATGTATGCTGCTGTGCATACGCGACCTGATGCTTCATTCGGAGTGGGGCAGCTGGCCAGAGTTGTGCAGCGGCCCACTGAGGAGCAGTTGGAGGTGGCAAAGCGCTTGGTGCGCTACCTCGGATCAACGGCATCTGCTGGTGTTCAGTTTTCAGCTGGTGGCCAGCTGAGACAGATTGGAGCAGATGGGATCACGCCTGGAACCTTGAAGCTGTCGTGCTTCACCGACGCTACATGGGCCTCAGAGGAGGAGGATCAGTCATCAGTTGGCGGCTTTGTGTGCATGGTCGGAGGTGGACCAGTGAGCTGGAGGTCCAAGAAACAGAGTGAGATTGCTCAGTCTTCCGGAGAGGCAGCGTACATGGCAATGTACCATGCCATCAAGGAGATCGTGCTCCTGAGGAAGCTGCTGGAGGACATGGGAGCTGAACAGCAGGGACCTACACCACTTTTCTCTGACAGCGAGGCTGCTATTGGCATGGCCAATAATCCTATCCTGAATGGGCTGAACAAGCACATGAAGATTAAGTGGCACTGGGTGAGGCAGATGGTGAAGGAGGGGATTGTTGAGCTTCACCATGTGAAGGCTAGCAAGCAGGCGGCAGATTTTCTCACCAAGAGACTTCCCGAGAGCGCACATTGGAAGTGTGCTAAGATGTGTGGCATGGCATTGCACTAGTGTGGGCAGCAGTGTCATGAGTGCATGTGTGAGTGTGTTTGTATGCAGCCTGTTAGTCTGAGGGGGAGTTTGTTGGATGCACGTCATTCTGAGTGCATGTCATCCTAACGTCCTGCCGAGTGCTCGTGCTATTCATGCGTGCATTGTTTGCATGAGCATTTGTCATTGTGCATGGCTGTTGGATTTTACCATCTCTGAGTTTTCTCCAAGTTTAAATGCTTGATCATGCAGGAGAAATCCAGAGCTTTCCAACGATACCAAGATCGCCTTATTCCGACCAAGATCCCCCAAGTTACAAGATTTCCAAGACTTGGATTTCTTATTACCTTTTAAGGTTATATCTAATTTGGGTGATTACTTGGGACATGACTATAAAGGGATCTTTGGTTGGGTGGTTAGGGAAGGCAACTTTGACTTTTGGATTGGGGTGGCTAGAAGTTTCTAGCATGGGTTGCAAATGTTGCAACACCTAGGCAAAATCCAACTAGATTGGATTTTGCATGTGACACCTCAAGGACCTCATGATGAGGGTTGCATCCTTGCTGCTAGGAAGGTTCCTACCATCCTTCCCTAGCTCTTGGAGAACCCCTTCCCTCTCATGGTTCTCTTGGAGGTTCTCAACTCCAACTTTCGATGCCCTAATGCTTGTACTTCCTCCACCATTCTAGTTATGCATCTGCTGGACGTTTTTACTTGGTTCTCACTCTATAGACCATCTTAACGACTGATTCAACTTGGAGATGGTAGCTAAGCCTAAGGCGCACAATCCTACCGAGCGGATTTGCGTTTAGTTGAGAAATGATTTCGTCGTAAGCTCTCAAAGTGACGGATCCTGAACAACACCTCCTCGAGGCAAAATCAGCGCACCTTCGTCAAAGACTCCGGCTCTGAGTGAGTTCTTGAGCGTGGTGTTGGAGGGGTGTCCGAGTCGTTGATGCCATGTTTCTGGTTCCGCGCGGTAACCGACGGTTTTCTGATAGTATTTGTTTCTTTCTGTTGCGTCGTTCTGCTCCTTTTCAGGTCCCTTGTCGGTGGCAGCGTCGGCGTCTGCTGCAAAGGCTCAAACGGAGAGGTGCTCCAGGACCTCTTTCGGGAATTTTGCGATGTCATCCGTATCTGCGGAGTGAACTGCGTCGCCGGTGACGAGCGGTTGCAGAAAGGATGCTGCTTCGGGCCATTCAGATTCGGGAAGTCCTTCCATCGGGGCGCGATGGTAGAGGTACTCGTCGCCGGTGACCGAGATTAACTGAGGTCCTTGTTCCGGCGGTGGCGCTCCCTCGGTAGGTTCGGGTAGTTCCGCTGCCTTGCTGAAGAACTCGTAGGTCACCTCTTCTGACTCCTCTTGCACGTTTTCTGGTGTGTCAGGAGCATATTGGCGGAAGAGGAGGTCCGCCCCAGCTGGTGCCGCGTGTTGCCCAGTATGGGTCGACTTCGGCGACAGGTTCGGGGGGGAGGCCTGGTGCTTCTGGGTAACCCCATTCGTTGCGGGAGGTGGAAGTTCCCCAGCCTCCTTCGCCAGAAGCGCCCATCGGCACTGATCCCTATCCTCCTTCTTCTGTTGTTTCGACGCCACCTGGGTCTCCTTCAGCGGTGTCTTCCGTTGCCTCTTCTGGCGCTCGAAAGGCATCCCAGCCGCCTCCGAGTGTTGTACGGGGTGGTTCAATGACTCACCACAGCCCGATTGTAGGAGTAGGAGTTCCCCAGGCAGTTCCTGCTGCCGGAGTTGTTCCCCAACCTCCGGTGTCAGCTTCTGCAGTTGCTGACCCTCCGTTGTTTTCTTCTTGCTCCATTGTTGCAGGTCCGGTGTCATCTGGATTGGAGGTGGAGGCGGTTGGGACGGCGCGCAGGCGGAGAAGTCCATCCGAGGCAGGTCGCTCGAGGTCCATCTCATCGGGGTGTGACCAAGTTGGAGCTTCGGTGGGAGTCGTCTTCAGGAGCAGAGTCCGTTCGGAGTCGCCTGTCGTGCCTTCCGCCGTGAAGTTTAATACGAAGACTCCGTCGTTGTCGACAGCCTTGCCGATGTAAGTATTTTTGTAGAACGGTTCGAAGGTATTGCCTTCGCAGTTGCTCCGAATCTCGACTCCGCACCTCATGAGCTGCACCGAGGAAAGGAGGTTGTATTGCAGATCAGGAACGACCAGCACGTCTCCGATGTGAATGGTGAAGTAAGGTCGCCTCAAGGTAAATCTCTCCGATTTCGTAAGCCTTGAGACGGTTGTTGTTGACGACGGTGATTTCGCACGGTCGCCGCATGCGCTTTGATTCGCTAATGAACGTCAGTGATCCCACCATGTGTTGACCGCAGAAGCTGTCGAGATACCAGATATTGTAGTTTTCCTGGTTCCGACGCGCACTCCCAGCGATCTTCGGAGGGATGATGCGGTCGAAGTCTCCAGTGTACGGCGAGAGGTCGATGTATCTTCTCGCGGGAAAACTAGGAGGAGACTCCGGAGTGCTTGGAGGCAAATTGAAGACAGGTGGGATGTCGGTAGGTCGATTCATCCAGCTGCTGAAGGTGGGGTCATTGTTCGGACTTGGCGTGATGGGATTGATGGGCGCGGTATTCAATGTTGTCGAAGTATCGGATGCCTCGTTTGAAATGCGTGCAGGAGTTTGTGAAGTGCTCGCGACGGAAGGAGGCGACATGGTCGATGTCGCAGCAGGAGAAGCCGAGGGTGCCGAAGGCTGCCGACTAGAGGACCTGCGTCTGCACTCTAACAGAGGTGGTGAGTTTCCCTCCGACCTCTTGCGGGACTTTTTTCGTGGGGAGGGCATTCGCCAGACGTTCACGCTTCCGGCCTCTCCGCAGCAGAATGGGGATGCCGAGCGCCGCATTGGCTTAGTCATGGAGGTCGCTCGTACCTTCATGATCCATGCAACTGCCCCCCATTTTCTGTGGCCGTTTGCGGTCCGATACGCTGCGCATCAGCTCAACCTCTGGCCCCGTGTCTCCTTGCCTGAGACCTCGCCGACACTGCGTTGGACGGGAGAGGTTGGCGATACGTCGATGTTCCGGGTCTGGGGATCTCGTACCTTTGTCCGCGATACTTCCGCGGACAAGCTCTCCTCCCGCGCCATTCCCTGTGTCTTCCTTGGCTTTCCCCCTGACGCGCCTGGCTGGCAGTTTTACCACCCCACCTCGCGCCGTGTCCTGCCCTCTCAGGACGTCACGTTTGACGAGTCGGTTCCCTTTTACCGTCTCTTCCCCTACCGCACTGCCCCTCTCCCCCCCCCCCCCCCGCCGCTCTTCCTCGCACCAGGTCCTCCTCCGGTAGACCCCCTCCCACCTCAGGGTCCTGCTCCCTCAGGTGTGTCCCAGGTAGACCCTGTCGAGCCTGTCGAGGAAGCTGTCGACTCTGGTGCTGCTAGGGGTGCTGCGTCTGGGGTTGCTGAGCCTGCGGGTGCGGGGCCTGGGGGTGCTGGGCCTGAGCGAGCGGAGCCTGGGGGTGCTGAGCCTGAGCGTGCGGAGCCTGGGGGTGCTGAGCCAGGGGTTGCTGAGTCTGAGGGTGCTAAGCCTGGGGGTCCTGAGCCTGGGGGTGCTGAGCCTGGAGGTCCTACAGGTGCCTCGTCACGGCGGGAGCCTCTCTGTCCACCGCAGCTGCGTGAGTGGTTTGCTTGGCGCTGGGGCCTTCAGAGTGGCGCTGCTGGAGCTAGGAGGCCTACCGCTGGAGGCCCTGGAGCTGGAGGCACTGGAGCTGCTGGAGCTGGAGGTGCTGCAGGCGTTGGAGCTGGAGGCGCTGGAGCTGGAGCTGCTGGAGGTGCTGGAGCCGCTGGTCCTGGAGGTGCTCGTACTGGAGGTACTGGAGTTGCTGGAGCCGGTAGTACTACAGGCGTTGGAGCTGGAGGTGCTGGAGTTGCTGGAGTTGCTGGAGCCGCTGGTCCCGGAGGTGCTCGTATTGGAGGTACTGGAGCTGCTGGACCTGGAGGTGCTACAGGAGTTGGAGCTGGAGCCACTGGAGCTGGAGCTGCAGGAGGTGCTGGAGCCGCTGGTCCCGGAGGTACTCGTACTGGAGGTACTGGAGCTGCTGGAGCTGGTGGTGCTGCAGGCGTTGGAGCTGGAGACCCTGGAGCTGGAGGTGCTGGCCCTGGGGGTGCTGGTGCTGTCGGTGCTGGTTCTGGAGGCACTGTGCAGCCCCGACTGTACTTCGTTCCACTACTTCAGCAGGTTCTTGGTCTCCTGCCTTCTACTGGCCTTACTCCTCCCTTACTGTGTCCACCGCCAGACCAGTCGCAGCCGCAGTTACAGCCAGCCTCCCCACTGCCTGCTCCTTCTCCTTACACTGAGCAGACAGGAGGTCTTACGGAGCGTCGTAAGCCTGCGTCTCGTCCTGCGTCACCTGTTCGCGCTGTTCGCACTGGTCGTCGTGTTCCGCGTCAGCGTCCTCCTCCTGTCCCCGGCACGCACCAGATGGCACTTCGTCCTTCCTCTGTTCCACAGCGTGTCCCTCTGCCGTCTCCTCCTGTGTCCTCTCTTCCTGACGTCCCTGACCCGCCGTCAGACCTTGCTCGTGCTGCCAGTCCTACTGTCACACGTCTTCTAACCACTGTTGTAACTGACCCTTCGTTTGAGTCCACTGCTGCGTCTGCCCTTGTTGCTGAGATTGTTGACTTTGCTGCCGTCTGTCGCCTCGACTACGCCGCTAGTCTTGTTCCTGAGTGTGAGTCTGTCTGTCCTCAGTCCGTCGGGGGTGAGTGTGCTCTTGGCACGGACGTCCTTGAGGACAGGCAGGAGGACTTTGAGTGTTTTGCAGTTGCTGTACCTCATCTCGTGTCCATGCTGATTGCACCTGAGGGAGACCCGGATGCACCAGACATCCCGACCCCGCGCTCTTACGCAGAAGCGATTACGGATCCCTACTCCTCTCAGTGGTAGACAGCCATGGACGCAGAGATGGCATCCTGGAAGTCCACAAGCACTTACGTCGACGAGGTTCCCCCTCCTGGGGCGAACATAGTCGATGGCATGTGGATTTTCGGGGTGAAGCGGCCGCCGGGTTCTCCGCCTGTCTTCAAGGCGCGTTATGTTGCACGAGGCTTCAGTCAGCGACAAGGAGTTGACTTCTTCCATACCTTCTCCCCTACCCCGAAGATGTCCACTCTTCGGGTGCTGCTGCACGTTGCCGCTCAGCGTGACTACGAGCTTTACTCTCTTGACTTCAGCACAGCTTCCTTACAGGGCAGCCTGCACGAGGAGATCTGGCTGTTCCGCCCACCTGGCTTCACTGGGTCGTGTCCTGCAGGTACCCAGTGGAGCCTCCGGCGGCCAGTCTACGGTCTCCGCCAGGCGCCTCGCGAGTGGCACGACACATTGAGGACGACTCTTGCGACTCTTGGCTTTGCTCCTTCGACTGCTGACCCGTTGCTGTTTCTACGCACCGACACTTCGTTGCGGTTGTTCTACATCCTCGTGTACGTCGACGACTTGGTCTTTGCCACTGCTGACACTGAGGGACTGGCCCTAGTGAAGTCGGAGCTGCAGAAGAGACACACGTGCACAGACCTGGGTGAGCTGCGCAGCTATCTTGGCTTGCAGATCACCCGGGACAGAGCACGGCGCACCATTACCTTGACTCATTCACACATGGTGCAGCAGGTCCTTCAGCGCTTCGACTTCCAGTACTCCTCGCCGTAGTCCACTCGTCCGCCTACCGGTCACTCGCTCTCAGCTCCACCTTCGGACGAGTCCGTAGAGCTAAGTGGCCCATATCCAGAGCTTGTGAGCTGCCTCATGTACCTGATGACCTGCACTCGACCTGACCTTGCCTACCCTCTTAGCATCCTGGCACGCTACGTTGCGCCCGGGAGACACCTACCAGAGCACTGGAAGGCCGCTAAGTGGGTGATGCGCTACTTGTGCAGTACGTCGGGCATGGGGCTCGTGCTTGGAGGACGGGCTCCAGTTTTCCTCACTGGACACGCAGACGCCTCTTGGGTTGACGAATTGGCTACGCAGCGGTCGTCACTGGGTTACACTTTCAGCCTTGGCTCCGGCTCTGTTTCTTGGCGGTCTACTCGCTCGACTTCTGTTCTCAGTTCCAGTTGTGAGGCCGAGATCTACGCAGAGGCCATGGCTGCACAGGAGTTACGCTGGCTCACCTACCTGCTGACCGACTTGGGAGAACCGCCTCGTTCTCCCCTAGTTCTGTACGTCGACAACAAGGCAATGCTTGCCTTGTGTCAGGAGCACAGACTGGAGCACAGAACGAAGCACATCGCTCTGCGCTACTTCCTTGCTCGAGAGTTGCAGCAGCGTGGTCACCTTCGTGGTGAGGAGAACTGAAAACGGAAGCGCTGAAGACCTTCTGCACCATGTGTGACAAAGTCAAAGTGATGGTGCGCGCTGCTCTGTCCCGGGTGATCTGCAAGCCAAGATAGCTCCGCAGCTTACCCAAGTAAGTGCTGGTGTGTCTCTTCTGCAGCTCCGCGTACATAAGGGCCAGTGCCTTAGTGTTAGCAGTAGCATAGACCAAGTCGCCGACATACACGAGGATGTAGAACGGCGACAAAGAAGGGTCGGTGCGCAGAAACAGCGACGGGTCAGCAGTCGAAGAAGCAAAATCAAGAGCGGCAAGTGTCGTCCTCAGTGTGTCGTGCCACTCGCGGGGCGCCTGACGGAGACCGTAGACTGGCCGCCGGAGCCTCCACTGGGTACCCTCAGGAAACAACCCAGTGAAGCCAGGTGGGCGGCGCAACCAGATCTCCTCGTGGAGGCTGCCCTCCAAGAGCCACGGGATGAGGACGCTAGGCAACTCATCCTTCCGATCCAAAGAAATCACTGTGGTGTAGCGGGAGATGTCGTCCACAACGACCAGGAAGCAACACTCCCGGCGCGGCCCAGCGACGGGAGGCAGGACCCCAGACATCCATGTACAAGGTCTGAGGGGGAGTGAGAGGCACGGTGGGCGCTGCTGGCGCGGGCAACACGGGCTGGCACGAGCAACACGGGCTGGCGCGGGCGGCGTGGGCTAGCGCGGCGGACGCGTGCTGGCGTTGGCTGGCGTTTACGGTTAGGATGTTTTCTTTTGAACGTTCGCTCGTGCTTTTGCTCGCATTGTATTATTTTGCCCCAATAGTAAGTCCTTATCCGTTTGCTCATTTTGAGAAGCAAACGACCCTCACGAAATAAATGCCCCTGCGCTTTTCTTTCCAGAACTTGATGTCTGGTTGCAATATCGTGTTTCTCTTGTGGACATTCCACCCAAGGGCGGCAATCGCTGCAAAAAACTTCAAAGAACGTCAATGCAGCACGTTGAGTTGAACTGATTGGTTGAACTAGTTTGTTGATATAAACAAGGAATCGATGACCAGTCAAGCAAGAGAACAAAGCAAAGGAAAGCTCAGGGTGGATCTCAAGAACACCACGCATTCTGAGCACAAGCAAGCGGCCACAAGGCCAGTTCACATGCAGAGTTATAAAAGCACAAGCAGTACAGTGATCACAACTTAGCAAGAACAAGCATGCAGGTATATATATATATAGATCACAGTATAAGACAAGATCAAGAGACAAGCAGGTGAGGCAGAGTAGGCACAAGGCCTAGAGCAGTGCACAAACGCTGATGATCACCAGACCCAAGGGCCTTGGTGAAGACATCAGCAGTGTTGGCCCGAGAGGCCATGTAAGCAAGGCGCAGCTGACCACGCTGCTGCAGCTCCCGAGCAAGAAAGTAACAAAGAGCAATGTGCTTCGTTCTGTGCTCCAGTCTCTGCTCCTGACACAAGGCAATCATGGCCTTGTTGTCAACGTACAGGATTGGAGGAGAACGAGGCCGCTCACCCAAGTCTGTCAGCAGGTAGGTCAGCCAGCGTAGCTCCTGTGCAGCCATGGCCCCAGCGTATATCTCGGCCTCACAGCTTGATCCAAGCACAGAAGACGAACGAGTGGACTTCCACGAGACAGAACCAGAGCCGAGACTGAAAGAGTAACCCTGGGACGACCGCTGAGTCGCCTGGTCATCAGCCCATGAAGCATCGGAGTGTCCTGTGAGTACCATTGGATTCCGTCCTCCAAGTACAAGCCCCATGCCCAATGTACTGCACAAGTAACACAGTACCCTCTGCGCAGCTATCCAGTGCTCCTTCGTGTATCGCCCGGGGGCGACAAAGCGAGCAAGGATGCTGGGAGGGTACGCGAGGTCAGGTCATGTGCATGTCATCAGGTACATGAGGCAGCCCACAAGCTCTGGATACGGGCAACTCGCCTCTACGGACTCGTTCGAAGGTGGAGCTGAGAGCGAGTGGCCGATAGCCAGAGGAGTGGGCTGTGGCGAGGAGAACTGAAAGCGGAAGCGCTGAAGGACCTGGTGCACCATGTGTGACTGAGGCAGGGTGATGGTGCACCATGCTCTGTCCCGGGTGATCTGCAAGCCAAGATAGCTACGCAACTCACCCAGGTCAGTGCAAGTGTGTCTCTTCTGCAGTTCCGCCTTCACAAGGGTCTGCGCCTCAGTGTCAGCAGTAGCAAAGACCAAGTCGTCGACGTACACGAGGATGTAGAACGGCGGCAGGGTAGGGTCGGTGCGCAGAAACAGCGACGGGTCAGCAGTGGAAGGAGCAAACCCAAGAGCCGCAAGTGTCGTCCTCAGTGTGTCGTGCCACTCGCGGGGCGCTTGGCGGAGACCGTATACTGGCCGTCGGAGGCTCCACTGGGTACCTCCTGGAAACGACCCAGTGAAGCCAGGTGGACGGCTCAGCCAGATCTCCTCGTGAAGGCTGCCCTGCAAGAAAGCTGTGGAGAAGTCGAGGGAGTGCAGCTCGTAGTCACGTTGTGCTGCAATGTGCAGCAACACCCGAAGAGTAGCCATCTTTAGGGTGGGGGAGAAGGTCTGGAAGAAGTCGACCCCATGTCACTGACTGAAGCCTCGAGCAACGTAACGCGCCTTGAAGGCAGGCGGAGAACCCGGCGGCCGCTTCAATCTGAAAACCCACATGCCATCGACTATGTTCGCCCCAGGAGGGGGAACCTCGTCGACGTAGGTGCCTGTGGACTTCCAGGAAGCCATCTCTGCATCCATGGCTGTCTGCCACTGAGTGGAGTACTCACCCGTGATCGGCTCTGTGTAAGAGCGCGGGGTGGGGATGTCAAGTGCATCCGGGTCTCCCTCAGGGCAAAGCAGCATGGACGCGAAACGAGGTAAAGCGGACGCGAGACACTCAAGCTCAAACTGTCTGTCCTCAAGGACGTCACAGCCAAGGGCAAGCTCACCCCTGATGGGCGGAGGACAGACAGACTCAGACTCAGTAACAAGACTCGAACGTAGGCGAGACGACTTCTAGCAGCAAAGTCGACTAGCTCTGTGACTAGGGCAAACGCAGCAGTAGACTCAAAGTTAGGGTCAGTGACGACATTAGCGAGGAGACGAGTGACAGTGGGCCTGGCAGCACGAGCAAGGTCGGACTGAGGGTCAGGAACGTCACGAAGAGAGGACGACAAAGGAGACGGGAGGGCAACATGCTGTGGAACAGAGGAAGGACGAAGTTCCATAACGTGAGTGCCTGGGACAACAGGAGGACGAGGACGGGCGACACGGCGAGCATGAACAAGTGTGGAAGCACGAGTCTCAGGCTCACGACGCTCAGTCAGGGACCAAGTCACCTCAGTGTGAGGAGCAGGAGCAAGCAAAGGAGAGTCAGGCAGTTGCTGTGGCAGAGACTGGTCTGGCGGTGGACACTGGAGAGGTGGAGTGAGGCCAGTGGACGACGGGAGACTAAGAACCTGGCGAAGGGCCGAGTCAGGCGGTGGCAGGGACGACTGCGGCGGCGGGTAGAAAAACGGTCGGCGCGGCACAGTACCCATACCGTCAGCAGCTCCAGCACCTCCAGCTCCAGCACCTCCAGCACCTCCAACACCTCCAGCACCAGTAGCTCCAGCACCTCCAGTACCAGCAGCACCTCCAGCACCAGCACCTCCAACACCAGCAGCACCTCCAGCTCCATCAGCTCCAGCACCTCCAGCTCCAGCACCTCCAGCACCAGCAGCTCCAGCACCTCCAGCTCCAGCACCTCCAGCACCAGCAGCTCCAGCACGAGGAGCTCCAGCACCAGCAGCACCAGCAGCACCTCCAGCACCAGCAGCTCCAGCACCAGCAGCACCTCCAGCTCCAGCACCTCCAGCACCAGCAGCACATCCAGCTCCAGCACCTCCAGCACCAGCAGCTCCAGCACCTCCAGCACCAGCAGCACCTCCAGCTCCAGCACCTCCAGCACCAGCAGCACCTGCAGCTCCAACACCTCCAGCACCAGCAGCACCTCCAGCACGAGCAGCTCCAGCACCTCCAGCACCAGCAGCACCTGCAGCTCCAGCACCTCCAGCACCAGCAGCACCTTCAGCTCCAGCACCTCCAGCACCGGCAGCTCTAGCACCCCCAGAACCAGCACCCCCAGAACCGGCACCCCCAGACTCAGCACCCCCAGAACCAGCACCCCCAGACTCAGCACCCCCAGAACCACCAGAGCCCACAGCGACAAGCTGCGGAGGCGGCGAAGACGGCCGAGGCGGAAAACCAGGAGGGGTCTCCAAGCGCGGGGAGCGGCGATTCGTCGCCGTGTCGTCAGCCGCGGGGACACCCCCCTCAGCTGGGCCAGAGGAGTCAGAGGAGACCTCCAAAGGCTCAACCAAGGGGGGTGGGTCGACCTGAGACACACCTGAGGGAGCAGGACCCTACGGGGGGAGGGGGTCTACCGGAGGAGGACCTGGGACTAGGAAGAGGGGCGGCGGGGAGAGCGGGGAAGACGTGTGCGGTTGGAGACGGTAGAAGCAGGCCGACTCGTCAAAGGTGACGTCCTGTGAAGACAGGACCCGGCGCGAAACAGGGTGGTAAAACTGCCAGGGCGGGGCGTCGGTGGGGAAGCCAAGGAAGACGCAGCGGAGAGTGCGAGGGGAGAGCTTGCTCGCGGTGGTATCGCGAACAAGGGAGAGCGCGCCCCAGACCCGAAACGTCGACGCATCGCCAACCTCCCCCGTCCAACGCAGTGTAGGCGAGGTCTCTGGCACAGAGACACGGGGCCAGAGGTTGATCTGATGCGCGACGTATCGGACCGCAAACGGCCGCAGAAAATGGGGAGCAGCCGCATGGATCATGGAGGTGCGAGCAACGTCCATGACTAAGCCAAAGCGGCGCTCAGCAATCCTATTCTGCTGGGGAGAGGCCGGAAGCGTGAACGTCTGGCGGATGCTCTCCGCACGACAAAAGTCCCGAAGGAGGTCGGAGGAAAACTCACCGCCTCTGTCGGAGTGCAGTCGCAGGACCTGGAGGTCCTGCTCAAACCGAGCACTCAACTGGTGACGAACAGCGATAATCCAGTCGATCAAAACACCTCGGACTTCCGCCTTGCTCCGCAAGGGGAAGACCGTGGTGTAGCGCGTCTAGTCGTCAACAACCAGCAGAAAGTAGCGCTCCTAGTCTTGTCCACGGACGCGGGCTGGGCCCCACACGTCCATGTGGAGAGTCTGCAGAGGAGCAGTGGTCGACGGAAACGAGGAGTGAGGAGTGGTGCGCTTCCGCCCCTCGACGCAGGGAATGCACGGCGGTGCAAGTGAGCGCGGGAGTGGGGGCAAGGACCTAGGGAGGCCAGAGACAAGGAGACGAGAGTGCATGCCACGCAAGCGCGGCAAGGAGGGGTGACCAAGACAGTGGTGCCAGAGGAGAGTCTGGTGCGAGAGTAGCTCGCACGAACAAGACGCAGCTAACTGACCCGACGCAGCCACTTGTGCAGACGCAGTCACCTGACCTGACGCAGCCACCTGTGCGGACTCAGTGGTCAGTGTGTACAGGCTAGACCCAGGGCTCCGGGTGAACGTGGCAAGGTGCTCGCCAGTGCGAGAGTCCGAACAGATCGCCACACGCTCACCTCCAGGAGTAAAGGTACTGACCAACTCGTCCTGAAGGACAGCGTTACTCACCAAGTTCTTAGAGAACGAGGGGATGTGGAGACCAGACAAAGAACCGGAGGGGACTGCCGGACAAGGCAGCACAGTGGAGGCTCGTGCAATGACTGGACCCCCAGAGGGGTCAGCCAGAGAGACTGGGACAGGTGCTGTGAGCGGTGTGGCTGTGGTGCAATCGCGAAAGAAACAGCGAGACGCGCCTGAGTCAAGTGTGAAGGTGTGCAATGCCTCAGCAGAAGCAATACCTGCGGCAGCGGACTCACAAGCACCTAGTGCAACAGCCTCTATACCAGCAGCGCGCGGCACACACGAGTAACAATCACCCTCAACACTAGTAGCACCAGCATACATAGCATAGATTCCAGCATTGATCTTGGCAAAGTCAAGAGCAAACACAACTACCCCCTTCCCTAGCAACGCTAACCAGTTGGGGGGAGCCAGCTCATCTCCGTACTTGGTGCGCCAGGCATCCTCAAGACGACCGAAGCAACGATACTCAGTGTGCCCAGTCTTTCCGCAGGGCTCACGTCCTGAGACCCGTGCGCCGGACGTACGGGCAACGAACATTGGCCCCAGTGGAGCCATGCTGAACCACCCACTCACGATGCTCTTGAGGGGTGCGTGGCTGCTGCTGCTGTCCACCCCCAGTGCCTCCGCCGCCACGAGCTGCACCAGCAGTCGCCGCCCCATGGCCTCCGCCCCTGCCAGCTCCACCACGACCGCCACCCAAGCCCCCTCCGCCCACTCCACCGCCTCCACCACCCCAGCCACCTCCACTGCTGCCACCACCGCCTCCACTCCCGCCACCACCAACGCCTCCACCCCCACCACCACCACCGCCACCACCCCCGCCATCACCCCCTCCAGTGCCCCCCCCACCACCCTTACCCCTCTTTCCCTTGCTGTTGTGGCGCCTCCCACTAGGAGCAGACGTAGCACCGACCTCCTCAATACGAAGGAAGTCAACAGCAGCAGCAGTAGTAGTGGAGGGCAGGAGAGGGGAGGGAGCACACCCCTCAAAGAAGGGGGAGCGGGGAGTGCTACGAGAGGCAGCGACAACGACGGAGCTCTTCTCTGCCTCGAGAAGATTCTGCTCCAGCAGGGCAAGGGTGATCTCGGTGGGGTCGAGAGCAAGAAAGTGGTCCCTAACGGCGCGGAGGGAGTCAGGGAGGCGAGTAACGAGGTAGTAGAGTGTGATGTACATCGGAGGCGGGTTCGCAGCCAGAAAGTCCTTCTTGAGAGTGGCACGGTAGCGAGCGTCACTAGAGCGAAGGTGGGTGAAGAGGTCAGCAACAGTCTGGAACTCAGACAGCTCAGGGTGAAGGTAGGGCAGCATGATACGGCCTAGGGCAGCAGACGAGGGGGAGGAGTAACGAGCAACTACAGCGTCATACAGTTCCTTCGCCGTCTTAAGCTGGCCAAAATGGACTCGTTCCTCAGGTGGGAGGGCATTGCGGACAGAAAGGAGGGCTGCAGCGTCACGGGTGAGCCACTGAGTACGAAGAGAACGCGCAGCTGTATCCTCAGGGGCTAGGCAGGTACCGGACATGTGTTCTAACAGAGAAACGTCCTCCCTAGCCTGGCTCTGTAGGTACAACTGGAGATCCTCGAGCCAGCAGTCAAACCTAATCGGGCGCCCCTCCGCGTCAAAGGCAAGGACATTGAGTGTAGCCATTGTTAATAGCAGCAGTAGCAGTAGGAGCAGTAGCAGCAATAGCAGTAGCAGCAGCAGTAGCAGAAGCAGCAGTGCAGCAGAAAAAACAGATCTGCCAGGCAGCTAGGCAGCACGGCGCGGCTCGGCAGGGCGGCGCGGCTCGGGCGGTGCGGTGCCGCTCGGGCGGTGCGGCGCGGCTTGGGCACAGCGGCGCTGTGCGGTGCTGGCAGCAGCAGCAGCCTAGCAGCAGCTGCAGCGCGGGCAGGGCGCGTGTAGGCAGCGCGCTAAGGGCCGCGCGCGGGCTGTGCGGGCAGAGCGCGGGCAGGGTGGGCCTTAGGGACAGCGCGCAGGCGGCGCCTGCGGCGTGCGGGCAGTGCGCGAGTAGGGCGTGCAGTGCGCGGGCAGGGCGCCGGCGGTGGAGGCAGCGCGTGGGCAAGGCAGGCAGCGCGCGGGCAGGAAACGCAGTAGGCGGGCAGCAGCAGCAGCAGCGCGCAGGCAGTGCGCGGGCAGCGCAGGCAGCGTACGGGCAGGGCGCGCGTAGGCCTAAGGCATCGCACATGCAGGCAGCGCGAGCAGGCCGCTAGCAGGGCAGCATGCGGGTCGCGCGCTAGGCAGCTGTGAGGGCAGCGCGACGGGCAGGGCAGGCCGTGCAGGGCAGTGCAAGCAGGGCAGAGCAGTACGGGCAGTTCGGCAGTGGGGAGAGGCCTGGCTGCAGATGCGGCGCAGTTGGGATCCTGGACGCACCGACCCAGGAGATACTGCAGAACGGGGTGTCAGAAGCAAGCCTCAGGCACTCGCTGGCGCAAATGCAATGGCCAGAACCCCGGCTGGTCAGCGAAATTTTGGGGCCAAATCGACTACCTGCGCCTGTCACTACCCCAGATCACCCCTCACAGTATCAGTGCAATGTGCCAGGGAAGCCCAGGTAAGCACAACCCACCTTGGTGTCCTACTTAGAGGCGAGAGGATTTATAATGGAGGGGGACCAGCCAAAGCCAGGGATGGTATATGACATCAAGAGCAGAAAGTGGGAACAACCCATTGCAGAGGAACGAGAGCTGGCGATGGGGCACAAGTGGGGAGCTACGGCACATCCACAAGTGACAGAGCAGCAGAGACGGGCAGCCCTGGGCCGAGCCATGGTCCTGAACTTCATGAGCTGGCTGGTGGAGACGATTCGCATGCACCTAAAAAGAACGGAAATACAAAGGGCCATCAAGATCAGCGAGATGCATCAGGAAGCAGAGGAAGTGGAGAGGAGAAGGAGGCAACTGCTGGCGATAGAGGAGCAGCAAGAAGCACGGATAGTGGAGGGGTGGGCATACATGGCGGTAGAGGCAGGAGGTGTGGCACAAGGAATGGCAGAGCAGCAGCAGGCCGAGACAGACAAGGATAGGAAGGCAGAACCAGAGAAAGGAAGGAGGCCTGAGGACGATTGGCCCATAGGCGAAGGAATGGGGGCAGAGACTGCGAGAGCACTGCAAGAAGTGCTGAAGCAGCACTGGACTACTTTTGCCTATACACTGCAGGAATTGGGCCAGTGCAACACTCACCTAATGCAGCTGAAGCTGACGACAGAGACGCCGATATACCAGAGAAAGAGGAGGATGAGCCCAGGGGACCTGGACATATGCCTGGAGAAATATGCAGAGCTGCTAGAAGCAGGCCTCATTCAGAGATCAGACAGCGACTACGCTGCAGCCACGGTGGTAGCTGCAAGGAAGGACCTAACCGGAGAGGTGTCGGCGCGGAGGATGTGCGGAGACTATAGAGGGCTCAATAAGGTAACCATAGCAGATCGGTACCCCATGCAGCCCGCCGAAGAGATATTTGACCGACTAGAAGGAGCAGTGGTGTTCAGCACGCTGGACCTCATGCAGGGCTTTAATCAGATACCGATCAGGGAGGAGGACTGTAAGAAGACTGCCTTTCACGGTCCAGGTGGTCTATACGAGTGGAAGTTCATGCCCTATTCCAGCGAGTCATGGATGCCGCCCTAAGGAATGTAGCAGCCCCCGCCTGCTATATTGACGATGTGGTATTATTCAGTGTCTCAGAGGAGCAGCACGTGAAGGACTTGAGCGACACAATGGCAGCCATAAGAGAAGCAGGGCTGACCTGCCACCCCAAGAAATGCAGCTTTGGGAATGGCTCGGTGAAGTACCTGGGCTTCGAAGTACAAGGGGGAAAGATGAGCATCCAGCTGGCAAAAGTAGAAGTGCTGGACCGAGTGCTCGCCCCCAAGGACAGGAGCACACTCAGGGCAGTGCTGGGGTTCCTGAATTACTACCGAAAGTTCGTACCCAACTTCAGCAGAACCGCTGCGGTTCTGAACAAGCTGCTGAGGGAAGAACAGGCTCGGCAATGGGGAGAAGCTGAGCAGGGGGCAATGGAGGCACTGCTCAAGGCAGTGAAAACAGCAACCGTCCTGACACAGCCGAGCAAAGAGGACCCATTCGTGCTCTACACCAACTGGAGCAGTGCAGGAATGGGAGGCATACTATGCCAAGAGAGGAAAGGCCAAGAAATGGTAGGGGCCCTCGCAAGCAGAAGCTGCAATCCGGCAGAGGCGAACTATAGCTCATACGAAGGGGAAGGACTGGCAGCAGTGTGGGCCATCACACATTTTCGAGTGTACCTACAGGGGAGGCCCTTTGTGCTAGTAACAGACCATCAGCCGCTGACCAGGCTGATGACCAATCAGGCGCTGACAGGAAGAAACGCAAGATGGGCCATGAGACTGCAAGAATATGAGTTCAGCATTAGGCACCGGCCAGGCAAGATGCTGCAGCATGTGGATGGGCTATCAAGGAACCCTCCACCCACAAGTCCGACAGCCTGCCTGGTGGCGTTGGCAAGGGACATAGACGGAGAAGGGGCTAAGAAGAAGCAGCAGAAAGGGCCGGAAGACGTGTGGGAAGACCCAGAGACGCTGCACTGGATACAAGGCCAAACAACAGAGGCGGAGCCAGCCAGCGAGAGAGCCAGAGCGAGGGGAGCACACTACAGGTGGTACCAAGAGCAACTGCAGAAGAATACCAAGGAGGGGTGGAAGCTAGTACCAAAGAAAGAGGAGAGAGAGGAGATAATAGCGAAAGTACACAGGCAGCTGGGGCACTACGGGAGCCTGAGGACAAGTCAGCTGATAGAGACGGGGTGGTGGTGGGCAGGAATAAGAGAAGAGATCAAGGACTGGGTGGGCACATGTGAGTTGTGCAGCAGGAACAAAGCAGAGTTGGAAAGGGGAAGGGAGGAGCTGCAGTCACTACCGATCAGGGGAATAGGTCCCTGGACCTAGCAGGGGAAATGCCCTTGAGTCGCTGAAGAAAGAGATACATTCTCATCATGATTGAACACGGGAGAAAGTGGGTAGAAGTGAGGGCGCTGCCGAGTAAGAGCTCGGCGAGAATAGGAGAAGCCTTCGAAGAGCAGGTGCTGACAAGGTTTGGGGCATGTGGAGAGGTGTTGACAGACCAGGGCACCGAGTTTCTGGGAGATTCACCCACCGACGGACATCTTGCTACCACCCACAGAGTGACAGTTTAACCGAGAGGTTTGTGCAGACTGTGAAGAAAGTGCTGAGGGCGTACGGGGAGAGATTCAAACGAGACTAGGACGCTAGGCTGCCGTGGGTGGTGGCGGGCTACAGATTTAGTAAGCAAGAAGCCCTCAGGGACCTCTCCCCGTACTACATGCTATTGGGAAGAGAGCCCATATTACCAGTGGATACACCTAGGCTGCTGACAGGTGTAGTGACAACAGGCTTGGAGGAGAACTGGGTGGGGCTGGCAGAAGCGAGAGCTCGATACTTGAGGGAACTTCTGCCAGCAGCCCTGGAGAACCTGCATGTGGCCCAGCTCAGAGATGCCCAGAGATACAAAAAGAGGAAGGAGGGCGGATCAAATAAGAGGGAGCAAGAACTGGGAGTGGGAGAAGAAGTATACGTGAAGCAGGCCAGACAAGACATGATGGACATAGGGCTGAGCATCAGGAGGTGGAAAGTAATAGAAGTAAAAGACTCAGGAGTGGCGGTCCTGGTAAGTGAGAAGGGGCAGGAGAAGAGAGATCACAGGACGAACGTGGCCAGAGCCAGGCCCAGGAGAGGAGAGCAAGAGGGCGCGCAGGAAGAAGCAGAGAAAGGAGAGAAGAAGCCATCGAGTATAGGTAAACTCTAAACAATCTGTCAACGCGAAAAACTCGAGTCAATAGAGCATCAAAACACAAAGCGAATTTAAAGCGAAAACAATAGTCGTGCTCACTCAATAGCGGTCGCTGCGTCCTTTCTATGCGGATCAGGCCTCACGGAAGGGTCGATGTGAAGAATTCGCGTGCGACAAACTTCACCATCCGGGCGTTCGAGATCGCACGGATGCAAAATGAGCAAGATGCTGCACTTCGGTTCGTCCTCCTCGAATCTGAAAAGCAAACATAATCAACGGCCGCTTATAACAGGTTTTCAACAGCGCTGAGTTGTGCCACGAGAAAACGTTAAGCGCCAAACCATTCGTGACTTACTTTGACCAAAACAGGAAAACGAGCATCTCGAGCTGCATCATGTCCACGTCAACGACCGAAGTCTGATGCCGCTCGCGCATGTCGGCGGCCGTGAAAATTCGCGCCGTTTGCGCGTGGTCCCCACCATATTTTTCGAGTATGAAGCTGCAGAGCGGAAGTTGGGACAAGGAGAAGGGATACTCGTAACAAATACAGCCATCTTAGTACCGCGAAACGCGAAAATCAAATCACGACACACATACATGCACGCGAAATCGAGGCACGGGTTCGTGAACTCGGTGTCGTCATCCAACAGGCACTTCTTGTACTCGGCCTTTAGCGACGCGGACGTGCCTCCGCCCTCAATCGTTACGTCAAACATCCGGAGGGACTCCATCGGGTCCAACAGGTCACGCAGTTCACGGGTCATACTGGACATTCGACATCCACGCAAAAGCTACATGTGCAAACACGAACGTCAGAGCAGGCGAAAACACAGCAAGAAAATATACGCGTGCTGGTGCACGAAAATTATTCGTGCGTACAAAAACACAGCAATATAAGTTTTGCGTGATCGTCTACGAAAACTATTCGTGCACAAGTGCGAGCAACCACCACGAATCCGTGCACGAAAATTCTACGTGCGCAGGGGCGCAACACCACCACGAATCCAGACCGCAACCACCACAAATTATACATGCACGTGACACAACCCCAAAGAGAGATACATAACCCGAGAGACATATAACCCCACGTATCCCCTTGCTCACCTGCCACGGGCCGATGTGGGCGCTGAAGCGATGGAAAGGTTGAGAGAAGAAACGAGAGCAGCAAAAGCAAGAAAGTTAGAAAGCAAAATGAAAAAGCGAAAATGAGAGCCAAGTATCCCCCTTTCGACCTATTTAGGCCCACGGCCCATCCCAGACCACCGCCCGAACCAGCCTCCGTGCTTGCTTCGGAACGACGAATGACCTGTGGTCAGACGTCGCCGTCCCTCGCACCCATGCATTCCATGCATTTCGCCCACGTGCGCGAAGGCTACAGGCTCGGTTTAGGGTGTTTCGATGACCGAGCCTGGCCCGATTGAATTTTGGGGTGGGGGCGGGTCCATTTTTCATACCCGGTTGGACGGGCCCGGTTTACGCCGAGTTCCTGCTTTTTGCGTGTACGCTTCGCTGTTGTTGAATTCGCGCATCACAGTGGGTGATTTTCAAACTTTCTGTAAACAAGGAGGTCGCGTAACAAGATTCACACACGAAGAGGTTTTCGCGAGCACCTACATACCGTATGGCCCCGGATATAGGCGCCGGCCTATTACAGGCGCCGGCGCTTCTATCTGGAGCATGGCGCTTATGGCCAAAACTCGATTATAAGCGCCCCCCCTAGAAAACCATTACTTATTATAAGCGCCCCCCCATTTTTAATTTATATCTCAGTTTTAATCGGTAACGAATTTCAATTTTGCAGCGAGTCAAAATTCATTTTCGCTTCGTTTGACTCGCGAAGACCAGACTGGCTGCACGTCCAGTCAGGATGTGCTGGCATGCCTGCGAAGTGACGCGAATTTGCCCGTGTACAGGAAGCAGAATCGCTTGCGCGCGATTCTGCTTTGTGACGCTATATTATTTCGACTCGTTTGAAATGGCAACAATGAAAGGTACAGTTTGGTACCTTTAAAGTATAAATTTGTATTTGTCATTATATAAGCACCGGCGCTTATGGCCGTTATTCAATTACAAGCGCCACCCCTAAAAAAACCGATTTTATTATAAGCGCCGTGGCGCTTATATCCGGGGTTAGACGGTAGGTAGCGCGGGTAACCCTACGTGGTTCGCGCGATCGTGCCCTGGTCCCGAGCCTGCTCGGAGGGCGAATCCAGTGGTCCCCACCTCGCCGCGTCAGCGTGGCCCGGGCTGCGTCAGCGTGGCCCGGGCTGCGTCAGTGTGGCCCGGGCTGCGTCAGAGTGGCCCGGGCTGGCGTGGGATTGGGGGCCATCGGAAACGCCCCGTCATGTGTCCCCGGCTCGGGGCCAAGGGTCGGCCGCCCAATCCCGTCGCAGGGAGTGGGCGGCCGAGTGCCCAGCCCTTGGTTCGTCGGTTTCCTAGCGTGCCCCGCGTGAGGACACCGTAACCCTCGCCCCATTACGGGGCCCGGGTTACGGAGGCCCGAGCGGGATTACGGACCGTTTTTCCTCAGGGTTTCCGGTTTCGTGCAATTTCGTGGCGTCTCACCCCATACCCGCATTTTCACCTCCGTCTCTAACGGACACTATTGCGACCAGCGGTTACCACCCGAGTCTTGACCAGTAATATTTTGCGAATATTCTCGTCAACAGCTCCCTCGCAAGGCAGAGTGTGTCGCATAACCGAAAATGCTTTCGGGAATTTGAGCTCAAGTGATCATAATTTTGACTGCTGGAAGTATGTGTGAAAGTTTAAAAGGAAGAAGAGGGGGTTGCACTAGCAAGAATGAGGATACAAATAGCAAACCCTAGAAGGGTTGTACTCGCTATAGAGCACCCCACTACAGGCTAGAGCATAATATTCTGACACACCCCCATAGCCAAAGTGGGGTGTAATCAGCAGAGCAAGCAAAGCAGTACAAGCTCAGGGTGGATCACAATGTCACCACACATTCTGAGCACAAGTTCAAGAAGCAATAGTTTAAAGTTCACAATTATGAGCAAAGCTAGTGGTAGTCACAACGGGCAAGTGAGGAGGAGGAAAGAGACTATGAGAGGAGAGGAGGTAGTGGGCGGCAGCTGAAGCTGCTGGCACACGGCGCAACTGGAGCAACTGGCACACGGGCAACTGGAGCAACTGGCACACTGGCAACTGGAGCAACTGGCACACGGGCTACTGGAGTAACTGGCTCCGCGGCTAAAAGTAGCGGCAGACGAGCAACGGACTCACGGGCGACTGGAGCAACGGGCTCACGGGCGACTGGCGCAACGGGCTCACGGGCGACTGGCGCAACGGTCTCACGGGCGACTGGAGCTGCTGGCTTCACGGCGGCCACCCCCTTCAACCTCCCCAAACTATCCCACTCCCCCTGACACACACCCGCTGCTACACCGCTAGCTCCACTCCCCCTTCACCCCCCCTTAGTACCACTCCAACGGCTCCAACAAGTCCACCCCCCCTCAGCGGCAGCTGCAGCACAGGGAGACGGAGGAGGAGGAGGAGCAGGGAACGGCACACAGTGGCTTCACCCCCATACCCCTCACCCCCAAACCCTAATTCAGGAGAACGGGCTGTAGGAGGGGTGGGGCGCCAGTAGAAGCACGGGGGACAGCGGGGAGGGCAGGGGCAGCGAGGAAAGGGCCGCCCACGGGCCTGGCACAGCCGCCCGAACCGCGCGCAGGCGGCCCGAGCCGCGCGCGGGCCTGGCGCAGCCCGTACGGGCCGCGCGCGGGCCTGGCGCAGCCCGTACGGGCCGCGCGCTCGCCTGGCGCAGCCCGTACGGGCCGCGTCCGGGCCTGGCGCAGCCCTTACGGGCCGCGCGCAGCCTGTACGGGCCGCGCGCAGGCCACGACGGGCGACGGGGGGCGACGCGCGGGTCCCCGTCGCCCGTCGCAGCGCCTCCCGAGGGCGACGCGCCGAGTGACGGGGCAGAAGCCCGCCGCGCGCCTCGGGGCGCACAGCGGGCAGAGAACCGCCGCGCGCCACGGGGCGCACGGCGGGCAGAAAACCGCCGCGCGCCTCGGGGCGCACGGCGGGAAGAAAAACTGCCGCACGCCACGGGGCGTGCGGCACAGAGGGTAGCAGTGGAAGTTGCAGCGGAAGCAACGAGGTGGTGAGCCCACCCACAGGATCGATCCAAGGGGATCGACCTGCTCTGATAGCATGTGAAATTTTAAAAGGAAGAAGAGGGGGTTGCACTAGCAAGAATGAGGATACAAATAGCAAACCCTAAGGGTTGTACTCGCTATAGAGCACCCCACTACAGGCTAGAGCATAATATTCTGACAGTATGACCTCATTCAAGAGTGGCAGTTTGTCTAGGGATCGACGAGGAGAAGATGAGGGGAAGATTAGTCCTGTACTCCCTATAGCAAGGAACTTGTGTAACGACGTCTAGAGTGTGGTGCCGAGATATTTGTACAGTATAGAACTACAGTAACCAACTTTTTTCTTGCATGGAGCTTGCATAAACCTTTTCAGCCCAACAACTTCAATAACAAACGCCTTAAAGCCCAAGACCCGAATTACAAAAAAGGAAGGCAAACTGTGCACAGTTTGCCTCCCGCAGCCCACAGTTTTGCCCCGCGTTGACTTGCGTTGAGCAATTCAGGTCTTGGGCTTTAAGGCTAATGAAATAATCAAGTGGAATAAAATTAGGGACATCTGTGCTTTAGCTTGCAAAGATGTACACGGAATTGCATGTAACATGAATTACTCATCCTCGTCGCTGTCTTCATCATCTGAAACATCCTCCACGAACATTGGTCGATGATTTGGATTCCTCTCCAAAGGAGGCAATCCATCGTCCTCCTCATCTTCACCCTCCTCTTCCTCTCCCACCCCCTCTTCCTTCCCCTGCCCATCCCCTCTAGTTGTTCTTTGCCTTGGCTCCTCTGGCCCCTCCCTTGCGCTGCCTTGGGAACTCCGCAGAGCCTGCCCTTCCTCTCCAAGTGAGCTGTGCTCTGCAACTTGCTCTTGGCTTTGCTCCGATGGTGCTGATGTTGATGCTACGGCTCTTTCTTTTACTACTGCTTCTGCAAACGCCTCTGGCCTGTCGTTTGTACAATAGGTATAAGAAGTGAGGAATGGTTGAAAAGAAGGAGGTATTTGGTCGAATCTCACTGGACTAGTGAAATGCAGAGAACAGACGAAGCACATAAGGATGGGTGGTGAAGTGAGAATACAGAAGCAAGAGGCCAGGAAAAAAACAGAAAGGTGACGCAGGAGTAGAAAGTTAGTGTGGAGACAACGAACCACTGATTGGAGGCGACGAGTCCTTTAACGAGGTGGTAAAAAAAGACAGCCGTTATGCTGCCTCTCACTCTCCGTTTGGGTCGCCTACAAGACAAATCTATACGAACCACTGATTGGAGGCGACGAGTTCTTTAATGTGGTGGTCAAACAAGACAGCCGTTATGCTTCCCCTCACTCTCCCGCCTGCCTTATCCACCTCCTCTGCTGAACTCACGTCTGCCACCACAAAACTGCCTGGTGGGTGGGGTGGGGGAGGCAAGGAGTTTTGAGGCGCCTCGAAAGTTGCCTCTCACTCTCCCGCCTGCCTTCGCCACCTCCTCTGCTGCACTCTCGTCTGCCACCACAAAAGGTGAGGGAAGTAGGAGATTGATAAGGCAAATGCATGCGGATGCGATGTGATTGCAAATGAGATAAAATCTGCTAGGTGACTAAGACTAACACCACATGCTGTGGCTCAAGTCAAGTATGGGGGCCATATAATGTGAGAAAAAAACTGCATAGTAAAATATATCTCAACATTTGCCACAGTACGGTGAGTATTGGGGCAAACAGAATGGAGAATAGAGTCACAATCAAAGTGGGCCCACAGTCAGCCACGAACAAGGCTGAACGAAAGGTGCAACTTTTTTGTTTAGGTGCCTGAGAACCAGATTCACACAGGTGCTTCCTACCGCTCACACCTATATAGAGTTGCTCCCACCTCTTAAAGCCAGGGTCTCATGTAAAGCTAAGGAGCCATCGACTGCAAAGCACTTGAAGCTAGGTAACCAAGTTAGTGCTGGTGAAGTTGTCTCTGGTTGGGTTGGAAACTCAGCTTGCGTCACTGCCCCAAAAGCAATTGCACAACACTTTTGGGTACTTGAGACTTTCGACGAGTTGGGGGCATTTTAGGTTTGGCTCCGAACCAAGTTTCCAAGCCTAGATGGTTCGGTTACCCCCATCGATTTATGTTCGCTTCGCACCCCTCGCTTCACCCCACTTCGAACCTTACACCTCGCCAACCAATCAAAGCCACACTTTCACCATCAATTGCAAAGCACTTGTAGTACGTGAGACCCTGGCTCTAAGAGTCGAACCAGCAACTCTTGACCCAGGCCCATCTCCATTGACCAGCTCACACCTCTCTTGACCAACTCACACCTCTCTTGACCAACTCACACCTTTCTTGACCAACTCACACCTCTCTTGACCAACTCACACCTCTCTTGACCAACTCACACCTCTCTTGACCAACTCACACCTCTCTTGACCAACTCACACCTCTCTTGACCCACTCCCACCTCTCTTTACCAACTCACACCTCTCTTGACCCACTCCCACCTCTCTCAACCCACTCCTACTTCTCTCAACCCACTCCCACCTCTCTCAAACCACTCCCACCTCTCTTGAGCCACAGCATGCGGTGGAACTTGGCTGGCAGCATGCACAGCATGGCCGTGCCCTTGCCGTCCTCTAGCTGAGGGGAAGGATGGGAAGAGCGGGGGTGGAGGGAGTGGAGAGAGCAGCAGAGGGGAAGAGCGGCGGGAGGGGGAAAAGAAATAGGACGGAGTGAGATTCTGAGGCGCAAGAAACGCACAGCATGACTGCGCCCTTGCCGTCCTCCAGATGTGGTGGTGGGGGTGAGGGGGAAGAGCGGAGGGAGGGGGAGGGGGAATATCAGCGGATGAAGAGGGCAGGGGGGGAGTGCAGGGGAGGGGAGCCGGAGGGAGTAGGGGAGGGGAGGGAGCGCAAGGAGGCCGGGAGGAGAGGAAAAATAGGATAATGACCCTGATATGAACTCTCATCTGATCCCAATGAGGTTGCTGCCCCTGAAATGCACCCCGCTTTCCATCCCCCCATCCACCCTCCCCCCCCCCCCCCCCCCCACTCCCTCCCCCTCTTCCGCCCCTCCAATCTCTACCCTTTTACCACCCAAAAAAAACACCTCATCGCACCTCGATGAGGTTGCTACCCCTGGGGGCCACGACGCGCAGAATCTGCTCGCCCTCGCCCACTCCTCCCCCCTCCTCTTCCCCCCTCCCCCGTCCCCCTCCCCTCCCTCCCTCCCCTCCCCCCTTACCTCGATGAGGTTGCTGCCGCGGGGAGCCACGACGCGCAGAATCTGCTCGCCCTCGCTCACACTCACACGCTCCCCCAGCGCGCCCGCCTTCACATGCTTCCGCGCTCTCGTCATGGCGATGTGGTGGTGATGGGAGCTGGTGGGGGTTGGAGGGGGTTGGAGGGGGGTGGAGGGAGGTGATGGGAGGTGATGGGAGGTGATGGGAGGTGATGGGAGGTGATGGGAGGTGATGGGAGGTGATGGTAGGGAGGAACTGAGAGAAGAGAAAGAGGATGGCAAGGGAGAGTCGGCGATGGGCTGACGCAGGCTGATCTGTGGAAGAGGAAATTTTGGAGAAACCAGAAATGGAGTGGAACAAGGGGCAAAAGGCTAAGAGGGACAAGGTCCGAAGTGGGGGAAAGGGTGGACTGCCTGGACAACTTAACCCTAAACCCTAACCCTAATACCTAAACTGAAGCTGACAGCGGCTGGTGTTGCGACCAAGCTCCAGTGAAACTATGGCTCGAGCCTCTTGTCAAGCTTCTTCTGTTTCGATATCCAGAAACGACGAAGTCGCAACATACAGCACCTTCTGTAAACCCCGGTGGGTTTGTAATGGAGGCATCGCTGACGCCACAATGAGATTCTGGCGAAACCCCGGATACTTTAAGGTAAATATGAGATTTAATTGATAATCAATGGGATAACTGGACTACAAGACAATGTGCCGGCAGCCGCAAGGCTGTCTCTCACTCTCGCGTCTCTCACATCCAGCTCATTGCCTCGCGTGAATACAATCGTACCGCTTGCCTCGTTACTTCGCTCGTCTCACATCCTCGCCTTGCTCGCGTGTCTTGGGCTCTAGGGCGGAGGCGTTTACCCTAATCGGTCCCAATGGATCCCAAAAAACCCTAATGATCCCTCGCGATTTGCTATTTCACAGAAGTGACGACGACCGTTATCCTGGGTTATCGTCACTCACTACCCACGTGATCTCGTGAAGCCACCCAGCCCAAACCTTTTTCCGTGCTCGCTGCTGCTTGGATGTTCACGACTGGCACTCACCACGGCAATGGATCGAAACTTTGCGGACCACAATCTAAGTCGAGATCAGTAGAACGGAGCCGTCGATTGCTAGGATGCTCAACGCTATTGTGTCGTGTAATCGCCTGCTGTGGGACCTCCTTGCCTGAAAACGCACTTGCTGCCAGTTTCTAGCCTGAGGTAACCCGAATTTTCAACATCGCAAACGTGAACGAAAGTGAGCACTAACACCTCGCTGCGAGATTCTCGAGCGTCCAGGTCAAGCGAAGCGAAACGCTTTCGCGACACTGTATGCTTGTAACAGTCGCACATGTTCGTGACAATCAGATGCAAAACAACCCAACCCCAGGAAATGCTTTCTCCCATTCGAGTCCAGGCACCGCCGTGGACCTTGCATATCAGTTCTCCGAACGATCTAAACCACTTGACGATGCCAGCATTGCACACTTGGAGAAATTAGAGCGCACTGTGTCAAGCGATTCCAGCTCACAAGCGCGTATAGCGTACTTACTCCATCAACACGCGCGGCACGCATCGCATTCTATCATTAATTTATTGAAGTTTCGTTGTTCCTTTAGGAGCCACGAAAGGCACACCAACGCCTCTGCAAAGCGCCTTGAAACGGCGCAAAACCTAAACCTAGACCTCCGCGTAACACCAACACCTTCCCAGCGTCTTCGCACGTTCTTATCGCGATCATGACGACGACTAGCATCACGCGAGCCGTGCCGCTCGCGCAGCGTCCGTTCGACGTATTCTTCGTACTCTTCTTCGCCGTCCACGTGCTCACCGCCGTTCTTATCGACGCGCAGATGCTGCTGCCGCGCGCCATCTTCCCAGAGGCGTTACGCCGCGCTGTGACGTGGCACGTCGAGACCTCAGGGGACTTCCTGGTCGGTGAGTCTACTTACCGAATTCTTCGTATTTTCGAGGCGCACAGAGAGAATGCCACGCGCCCTCTTCCCAAGTGCGATACGCACGTGCCATGACATGGCAGGTGGATTCCTCTAAGAACTTCCTCATTGTAAGCTTTATATAGAAAAAAAAAAAAAAAAAAAAACAAAAAACAAAAAACAAAAAAACAAAAAAAAAAAAAAATCGGAAAAAAAAAAGAAAAACACATTTGTTACGCCTTGTTCTCATGTGGCACCTGGAGGCCTCACAGGTCTTCCCGCGTCGGAAAGCCCACTCCCTCTCTAAAGCCATTTAGAAAATGCAGTGAGAGGAGGAGGTTACCTGAACGGCACGAGAACTGCTAAACCCCATTTTGCTTCTCATTTCATGCTCCGTGCCAAGTCTTCATGTAGGCATGTCAGAATGTACATGCAGTCCTCTCCTTCCAGCCCTGTTGCAAGCTCGCCCAGGCCTGGTTCCTCTCCCTTGTCACCTGCTGCTGGAAGATAGTTGCTTTCTGAGAGCGCCAGTCGTCCTGCCTGCCTTCCTGCCCTCACTTCGCTCCCACCTCTCCTGTCTGTCCATTCCCTTCCCTTCCCTCTCTAACCTCAATGCCTCCATCCTCTCCATCCTTCCTGCACTCTCTTCCCACCCCTCGTTCCTCTCCCATGTCGCATCTCAGCTGCTGTTGCTGCCCATTCTCCCTTAATGCACCCTGCCCTCTCTCCTCCTCGCTTTTTCCACTTCTCCTCCAATTCCTCACCTCTTTCCACCTCCTCTCCTCCTTCCACCCACCCCCGGTCGCCCCAGCCCTGGTTCCTCTCCTTCCTCTCCTTCTCAGCTGCTGCTGCCATTCCTTCTCAATGCACCGATTTCCCCTCTTCTGCTTCCACCCACCCCTCTCGCAGGCTCGCCCCAGCCGTGGTTCCTCTCTCTCGTCATCTCCCAGGCGCTGCTGCATGTCCATGTCCCCGTCAGTGCACCTTGGTCACCTAAATGCACTGTTTATCCCTTCTTCCACTTCCACCCCCTTCGCCCCCCGTCCCCCCACCTCCCACCTCACAGGCTCGCCCCAGCCGTGGTTCCTCTCCCTCGTCATCTCTCAGTTCCTACTGCATGTGCCCTTCTTCCTCGTAGCCCTACGCCTTCTGCACTGGTGGGTCATTCTGCTGCCCACCCGTGGCTCCTCTCTTTCCTAGCCTCTTCGTCGCAGCGATCTACGCCTTCTGCACTGTTCTCATGTATTCATGCATCATCCCTCATGCATCATCCCTCATCCCTCATGCCTCTTCCCTCATGCCCCATCCCTCATGCCCCTTGTGTCTGATGCACGTCTCAGGTGGAGAGTGGATCCGCGTGCCGGCTATTGCCTACTCTGGGCATGCCATCACCAACATGGTCAGTCTCCCCATATCCATCCCATGCATGAGCCCCATGGTGATGTTATGAGCACTATGGTTATGCCATTGACAGCATGGTAATGCCATGAGCACCATGTATGGTAATGCCATGAGCACCATGTATGGTAATGCCATGAGCACCATGTATGGTAATGCCATGAGCACCATGTATGGTAATGCCATGAGGACCATGTATGGTAATGCCAGGAGCACCATGTATGGTAATGCCAGGAGCACCATGTATGGTAATGCCATGAGCACCATGTATGGTAATGCCATGAGCACCATGTATGGTAATGACATGAGCACCATGTATGGTAATGCCATGAGCACCATGTATGGTAATGCCATGAGGACCATGTATGGTAATGCCAGGAGCACCATGTATGGTAATGCCAGGAGCACCATGTATGGTAATGCCATGAGCAACATGTATGGTAATGCCAGGAGCACCATGTATGGTAATGCCATGAGCACCATGTATGGTAATGCCATGAGCACCATGTATGGTAATGCCAGGAGCACCATGTATGGTAATGCCATGAGCACCATGTATGGTAATGACATGAGCACCATGTATGGTAATGCCAGGAGCACCATGTATGGTAATGCCATGAGCACCTATGTATGGTAATGCCATGAGCACCATGTATGGTAATGCCATGAGCACCATGTATGGTAATGCCATGAGCACCATGTATGGTAATGCCAGGAGCACCATGTATGGTAATGCCATGAGCACCATGTATGGTAATGCCAGGAGCAGCATGTATGGTAATGCCATGAGCACCATGTATGGTAATGCCATGAGCACCATGTATGGTAATGCCATGAGCAGCATGTATGGTAATGCCATGAGCACCATGTATGGTAATGCCAGGAGCAGCATGTATGGTAATGCCATGAGCACCATGTATGGTAATGCCATGAGCACCATGTATGGTAATGCCATGAGCACCATGTATGGTAATGCCATGAGCACCATGTATGGTAATGCCATGAGCACCTATGTATGGTAATGCCAGGAGCACCATATATGGTAATGCCATGAGCACCTATGTATGGTAATGCCAGGAGCACCATATATGGTAATGCCATGAGCACCTATGTATGGTAATGCCATGAGCACCATGTATGGTAATGCCATGAGCACCATCTATGGTAATGCCATGAGCACCATCTATGGTAATGCCATGAGCACCATCTATGGTAATGCCATGAGCACCATGTATGGTAATGCCATGAGGACCATGCATGGTAATGCCATGAGCACCATCTATGGTAATGCCATGAGCACCATCTATGGTAATGCCATGAGCACCATGTATGGTAATGCCATGAGCACCATCTATGGTAATGCCATGAGCACCATGCATGGTAATGCCATGAGCACCATCTATGGTAATGCCATGAGCACCATGTATGGTAATTCCATGAGCACCATCTATGGTAATGCCATGAGCACCATGTATGGTAATGCCATGAGGACCATGCATGGTAATGCCATGAGCACCATCTATGGTAATGCCATGAGCACCATCTATGGTAATGCCATGAGCACCATCTATGGTAACGCCATGAGCACCATGTATGGTAATGCCATGAGCACCATCTATGGTAATGCCATGAGCACCATCTATGGTAATGCCATGAGCACCATCTATGGTAATGCCATGAGCACCATCTATGGTAATGCCATGAGCACCATGTATGGTAATGCCATGAGCACCATCTATGGTAATGCCATGAGCACCATCTATGGTAATGCCATGAGCACCATGTATGGTAATGCCATGAGCACCATCTATGGTAATGCCATGAGCACCATCTATGGTAATGCCATGAGCACCATGTATGGTAATGCCATGAGCACCATCTATGGTAATGCCATGAGCACCATCTATGGTAATGCCATGAGCACCATCTATGGTAATGCCATGAGCACCATCTATGGTAATGCCATGAGCACCATGTATGGTAATGCCATGAGCACCATCTATGGTAATGCCATGAGCACCATCTATGGTAATGCCATGAGCACCATCTATGGTAATGCCATGAGCACCATCTATGGTAATGCCATGAGCACCATCTATGGTAATGCCATGAGCACCATGTATGGTAATGCCATGAGCACCATCTATGGTAATGCCATGAGCACCATCTATGGTAATGCCATGAGGGCATGGTATCGCCGCTCTCCCACAAGCAGATCCCCATTTCCTCTGGCCCATCCCCATTTCCTCTGGCCCACCCCCATTTCATCGGGCCCACCCCACCCGTCAGTCACTGCCCTGGCGCCTGCTGCTCACTGCAGTTATGCTCCCTTCGTTTGTCTCTCTTCCGAAAAAAAATAGTATTGTACCTACCTCCCCCACTCCCTTCCCCACCCCTCCGGATCCTTGTTTCCTCCAAGATCACACTAAGTCCATTCCCCGGTTCTACCCGCCACCTGCCTTTCCTCACCGTGCCCTGCCTGCTGCTCTCCATTGTCTCCCTGTTCTCATCCCTGCAGATTCCGATTCTCTCGGAGATCGCACTGAGCTCATCCCCGTGGTCCACGCGTCAGAAGCTGCTAGCCATCTACCTGCCCTTCCTCGCAGTGCCCTGCCTGCTGCTCGCGAGAGTTACACTGCCTTCGTCTCTCTTCCATAAGAAATTTGTGCATGCCAAGAAGAAGTTGTAATTAGGATTCTGGCCTCCAGATATCAGTGTCAAAGGCATGATTTTTCTGACGTTCAGTGTGATTTCGTGTACCTCCAGTGATGATTTCGTGTAGCTCTAGACTGTTATTAATTATTTGCTCCAGTCTGTCTGTTGTTGATGACTCATCCAATCATTTAAATCAAATTTCTTACTGAGGTGTCACTATTCTAGACATGCTTGTATCCCTCTGAGCTATAGGGAGTACAGCTCTCACCCTCCCACTCATGCCCTCCTCGTCGATCCCTAGGTCGTTGACAAGCCGCCTGCTCTTGAACGAGGTCATACATCCAGCTGTCACGAGTACGTGGCTTCCAACAATTATTTTCATCACCGCTCCCTTGGTACTGCCCTATTCTTTCCGCACATATTTCGCCACATATTGTTCCTTATGCCTTCTCCCCATGTTATGTCCATTGGCCCCTCGACTTTCTTCCAGCAACCTTGTTTGCATCCTTCGTGTCACTCCTCTTCCCCCCTCCCCCCTCCACCCAACTTCGGCGTGTCACACTCTGCTCCCCTCTTTCTCACGCATTTGACCTTTTCCATTTGGCATTCTTGGGCATGAAATGGCATCAGATGGCATCAGATCAGATGGCATGAGATGGCATTATACTGCAACAAATGGCCTCAAATGGCGTGGGATGGCATCAGGCAGCATTGATTAGCATTAAATGACATCAGATGACATCTTTTGACATCAGAAGTTAATGAATGGCATCAGCTGACATCAGATGGCATAACAAGACATCACATTGGCATGAGATGGCATGAGATGGCATCAGCTGGCATCACATGGCATGAGATGGCATCAAGTGGTATCAGCTGACATCTTTGGCATCAGATGGTATCAAATGTCACAGATGGCATAAGATGGCTCGAGGTGGCAGTAGATGGCATCGCCTAACATCAAATGGAATTACATCGCATTACATGGCACGACATGGCATCAGATGGCATTAATGGGATCGGATGGCATCGTATGCATCATGCATGTTCCACTGTGTACACTAGATGGCATGAGATGGCATCACATGCAATCAACTGGCATCATCATGTGGCATCAGAAGAAATGAATGGCACGAATGGCATGGGATGGCATCATACCGCATCAGCTGGGAATAGATGGCATTATACTGCATCAAAGGCCTCAGTTGGCATGAGATGGCATCACGTGGCATTGAGCTGCACCAGGTGGCATTGAATGACATCAAATGGCATTAGAGTGCATCATGTGGCATCAGCTGGCATCAATTGGCGCCGCAAGGCATTTGATGGCATGGCACCAAATGTCTCAGATGGCATAAGATGGTACAAGATGGATCAAATGGCATCAGCTGATGACATCAGGCATGGGATGCCATCGTATGGCATCATATTCCACCAGATGGCATCAGATGGCATGGCACCACACGGAATCAATTGCCCAAATGGCATCCGATGGCACCAGATGGCATCTGACGGTCCCCATTATTTTCTCTACTTTCACTCTCCTTTTTTTCTTCTTTCGCTCCTCCCTCTCCTCATCCTGCCTGCCGTGACTCTTTCCATCCCTGCGTGTCCTCTCATTGCCGCAATTCCATGCGTTTATGCCATTACATTTCCTGCTCCCATTCGACTTCTTGTTATTCGTCCTTTAAGTCTTCCACTCTAGCTCTCCTTCGATTCCCTCTCCTCCCTCTCATCCCAACAGCAATTCCCTCATATACCTTCTCTACCTTCTGCCATGCTCTCACTCACTCCCTTTCTCCTGTACCTGTCTTGCGACCCTCCATTTTCGTCCTTGCAAGCAGGTTACTGTAACAGCTGCACTCTTCAAATCGCTATAGCTACTCAATTTCTTCAAGCCTAAGGTTGGTTGGTTGGTTATACGCGTATCTCTCACTCTCAGCGTAATATTTTCCCCTTTTCCATTCTTCATGCCTCTCCTGCTTTCTGCAGTTATTCGTTCCGACGTGTTGTGCCCCATTCTTTACTGAGTTTGTCGTCTTCCCTTGTCTTAAATCATCCACGCATTTGCATCTTACTGTTCAAATCACAGCAAGAGCGGTAATTTTCACCGTTGGGCCAGCATCTTCCCAGCTCTATTTGCCGAAGGTTATGGCCTAAGCAGGAACATGATATGGCAGTCATTCAACCAATGTCCAGCAAAGGTGGAAGGCTCACAGCAGGTCCTGTAGCGGCAGTCATCCAGAGCCACTGATATGGTGTTGGGTGGGATGGAAGAAGCTAAGCTGAGGCTACAAATTAGGACAGCAACATGCAAGCAAGCCAGGAAACGGGTACGTATGGCAAGCCGTCAAAAACTCAAAAAGTTATTTTAGCCAAACCTTCCTAACTTGGCAAGACTTGGGTGGACTTGGGGGACTTGGAGGGACCCATTCTTAATGTAATTATGTCGTCTCATTCTATGGGTTCCCTTACAGCTTGCTGTGGCAAATGTTGCGATATCTCATAATGGGATCTCGTTCTCCCATTCCGGGCCAGCATACTCACCTGACTAGCAAATAATATCTAATTCTCACTCACATCGTATCAGCATGCATTGGCCTTTTCAATCTCCTCCTCCCCTCCTCCTCCCCCCTCCCCCACCCCACCCCCCCCTCACCCACCAGGCAGTTTTGTGGTGGCAGACGTGAGTTCAGCAGAGGAGGTGGATAAGGCGGGCGGGAGAGTGAGAGGCAGCATAACGGCTGTCTTGTTTGACCACCACATTAAAGAACTCGTAGCCTCCAATCAGTGGTTCGTATAGAGGTGTTCCTTAGGCAGCATAAAGGCTACTGAACTTGCAGCCTCCAATGAGTGGTTCAAACAGAGCTGTCGTTACCTCGTCTCCCTGTTTTTCCTTGCTGCGTTTTGGCTTCTTGCATGCGTATTCTCGCGTACTCTGTATTTGCAACGGGGCTGGTTCAGTGAGAACCCAACCACTTACCCCCACTTTTCCATCACTTTCACCAGAGGCAGTTGCAGAAGCAGTGGTCAAAGAAAGAGCCGGAGCATCAACAGCGGCCCCACTGGAGCAAAGCCCACAGCAGCCGCAAGAGCGAGGTGCAGAGCACAGCTCGCTTGGAGGGGAAGGACAGGCTTTGCGGAGTTCCCAAGGTGGCGCAGGGGAGGGGCCAGAGGAGGCAAGGCAAAGAACAAGAGGAGATGGGCAGATGAAAGAAGAGGGTGTGGGAGAGGAAGAGGAGGGTGAAGATGAGGACGATGGATCATGGATTGCCTCCTTTGGAGAGGAATCCAAATCATCGACCAATGTTTGTGGAGGATGTTTCAGATGAGTAATTCATGTTACGTAAATGCAATTTCGTGCACATCTTTGCTAGCTAAATCACATGTACCTTATTTTATTCCATTTAATTATTTCGTTAGCCTTAATTATGGCAGTTGCTATTGAAGCTATTGGGCTGAAAAGGTTTATGCAAGCTCCATGCAAGAAAAAGTTGGTTACAGGAGTTCTATTTTGTAAAAATATATCGGCACCACACTTTTCTTGACATCGTTATACAAGTTCCTTGCTATAGGGAGTACAAGTCGAATCCTTCTCTTCTTCTCCTCGTCGATCCCTAGACAAGCTGCCACTCTTATGTTCACTTGAGCTCAAATTCGCGAAAGCATTTTCGGTTTTGCGACACACTCTGCCTTGCGAGCTGTTGACGAGAATATTCGCAAAATATTACTGGTCGGGTGGTAACCGCTGGTCGCAATAGTGTCCGTTAGAGACGGAAGTGAAAAGCAGGTATGGGGGCGAGACGCCACGAAATCGCACAAAACTGGAAACCCTGAGAAAGCCGCCTCGGGAATCCCGCACGTAGTGATGACCTCGAATCAATCCCGCCAATCTGGTCTAACGCGGCGTGCCAGCAACGCACACCGACTCTGACACCCCAACTCGCAGTCACCTCCAAAGGTACGACATTATACCACGGGCAGCATGAGCAATGATGACGTGGCTCGTCTCATAGCGCTTGTTCCTCTGCCCTGAATTTCCGTCAAAATCGTTCCTGCCCTACCCAAAATTCACAGTTCGGTTCGGGATTCCATGCAGAGAGCCTTTCCCTCTGCGGGGACCTCTCCTCTCCTCTGCTCCCCTCTCCTCTCCTCTGCTAGACCCCCTCAGCTCCAAACGAGCACATATTGATCAGATCACAGTCGTTCATTCATTTCATTTGTTTCGTGTTCTGGTTCTCAAGCTCAAGCAAGCTTACTTCTTGATATTCGAGACCCATCCGCTCTTACTCTGAGCCTAAATCTTATCGAAAGCACTGAATCGTCGTCCTCCCGCTTCCTAAAAGCCATCTCGATGGCAAATCTGTCTCTGCTGGCTTCCAGCTCGGCTGCTGGCGTTACAAGCAACAGCGGTAGCGACAGCAATATCAACAGCAAGGACAGACGGCCGAACACCGACACCAGGAGGCTCCGGACGACCAAGAAAGGCTTCAGCCCGTTCTTTGCCGCGTACAGAATCGGTAGATTCGATGAGGAACAGAAGGGAGTCCAACAGAGGTCCTTCCGTGGACTTCCTGGCTTCTCCCCGCTGCGTCCAGCTGCTGTGAATGCTTTGGTGAAAGCTGCTGCTGAAGTCGCCTGTGATCAGCCAAACAGGCAACAACAGGCGACAGAGCAGAAGACAAAGCAACGGTCACTGAAGTCGGTTTCGCTGGCTGCAATTTCAAGCATGCCATCGAAGATCCCAAAGCCTGCGTTCCTAAGAACGTCCGTGAAGGTCGCTAAGGCGAGTGCTACAAGCAGTTGCAGGTCAAAAAAAAATATCGAGGATGAAAGCACTTTGGCGCAGAAGGGATTGTCAAAGCTACAGCAAATAAAGGTGATGTTTGAAGATTCCAGAATGGCCAAGACCAGAAGTCGCGTGCCTGTTGCTGCTGTTGCCGCATGAGCTATGAAAAAAGAAGGGAAGGCGAAGTTGACTGATGACTTTCTGTTGACATCAAGTTGTTTCTGTGATGGCTCGCCTTAAGGCGCTGCTGGCACAGGGACAACAGTAGCATAGCATATCAGATGTTTCTGTGTGCTAAATTATGCTAGATACCTAATTGGTAGTTCCTGTAAGATATATTATGGCACGTTATTGTCCTGAAGAGTGGTGAATGATACTCTGTAAGTCACGATCTTGCAGAAATATGAGCATCTGGAAATCATATTCAGCACTATTATTTCTTGTGTGTCCCGTTTGTTCCCCCTTACATTCCCCCGCCATTGTTCTGTTTCCCTGTTCCCGCATCCTCCCTAGCTACACTTCCAAACGCCTCCCTTCCACTCTCTCTTCCAACCTTTACTGTCTTCGCTGCTCTCCCTCCTTCGAGCCCTATATTGCCATAGTTATGGTGTTTTTTTAGTCTGATTTCAGTGATTTCTGCTCATTAATTCCAGTTACTTGTTTTAATGACACAGTCCAGTCAGTAACTATCTAGATACCCCCATTCAAATACTCATTCCGATAACCGATTCCAGTGATTTGTGAAAGAGACACATTTTGTCATTGAGTGCTATAGGTGATTCCATTAACTTGTTTTGTTGACTTATCCCAGTAGTCACTGATTCCAAACGTGTTTCAGAGACTCGTTCCAGTCACCAATTGCAATAGCTTGCTTTAGTGACTCATTCCAGTTAGTCACTGAGATTCCAATTACTTGTTTTTGTCACTCAATTAACCGGTACTACTGACAACTGATTCCATTGACTTGTTTCAATGACTAATTTTAGCGCCAGACTTGTTTCAGAGACCCAGTTCACTCACCGACTGACAACAACCTATTTTCAGTGACTCATTCCAGTGACTGAATATCATGAGTAGTTGCGATAGCACAGTCTAGTATTTGGATTTAGTCAGTTGTTTCAGTGGCTCATTCCAACCACGACTCACAATTTCAGTGGCTTGTTTCAGTGACTCATTCCAGTCACTGGTTTCAGTGACTTGTTCCATCCAGTCCAGTGGCTCGTCACTATGGTAGCTTCATTCAGTGACTTGTTCCAGTTACTGACTTTAAGTGACCTGTTTCAAGTGACTCCTTTGGTTCAGTCACCATGTCTTTATTGCAGTTACTCGCTCCAAAAACTGATTCCAGTGACTTGATAGGGTGACACATTCAGTCACTGAGTGCCGTGATTTCTTTCAGCGACTCGTTCCAGTCACTGAGAGTTTCAGTGACATTTCCAGTCACTGATTCTCTTTTCGTGAGGCATCCTGTTTCAGTGACTCAATCCGCGTCACGAATTTCAGTCACGTGGTTCAATGGCTACTTTCAGTCACTGATTCCAGTTACGGTATTTGTTTCAGTGATTCCAATCAGTGACTCCAGTTACTCTGTTTCAGTGACTCATTTCAGTCGCCGATTCCCATGACTCGTTGAACATACTAGCTGATTCCATTCATTTGATGTCATTTACTTGGTTCAGTGACTCATTCTAGACACTGACTCCAGCGACTTGTTCCACTCACTAACCCCACTTTCTCCATCTCAATTCTTTGTATCAAGCAGTTTAATGGTGGCAGATGTGAGTGCAGCAGAGGAGGCGGATAAGGCTGGCTGAGTGAGAGGCAGCATAGCAGCCGTGCACTTCGACGACCACAGCAATCGGCAACCTTCGCTCAATGCTTGGTCACAAGCTAAACTTCTCTGTTCTTGCTTCGTTTCTTCCCTGTTGTTCTATAGCAAGTAATCAGACCACCAACCCAATCGGATCTATATATTCACCAGTTATTCTGATTACATTTGTTCAAGTCGATGTTCTGTTTTCTGTAATTGCCCAACTAATGTTTCCTTTCCCACTCCGTTCTTACCCCTGCCCTTCAGCCTAGGGAATTCGACGGCAAAGGGCAGAACCACAACAGCTACATTGTTCATCCGAGGAGAAAAGCAATAGCAGCAGAAGCAAGGTGGGGAGGTCTCAACTGGAGAAGTGTGTGATTTGTGGAGCTCGCAAGGTCGTGCATCTGATGGAGCCGAGGAGCAACAGCACAACACAGCAAGATGAGGATGATGATTGGCACCTCTTTATAGGTATCCAAATAATATCGAGGATGTCTCGACTGGAGTAGAAGTGTGGAAAGCGTAGGTGATGCATAAGATGGAGGAGAGAAGCGGAGGCAGAAAGCTTACCTTACCACCTCTTGTTGAGGTTCTAGCAACAAGTGATTCATATCATTTGAAGAAATACGAGTACAGTAACATAATTTCTGATATGGTAGTTCTTCTGGGCTTTGCTGCTGGTATCCAAGACGCCTTTATCTGTGCAATTGTGAAGTGGCTGGGAGGGGCGTGCGTGTCCCACTCAGGTCAGGACCAATGTTGAAACAACATTCAATGCAAACTCAAAAGATGTTTCAATTTCAGAGTTTGAAACAGAACACGTACACCACTACAATCCTCAAACCGGATATATCTAAGGCAAAATAGGGGAGGGGCCTCATTGAGTGAAGGGAAAAAATATTCAAGGCATCTGCACATGACAGCAAAGTCAGTGCAGCCGTCCATGTCATCCTAACGAGTGCAAAACACTGATTGGTCAAAAGCACTGGCATCCTCGTCCCTGGTTAATGGTAACAAGGGGAGGACAAAGAGGATAAGTTGACTCGGAAATGTGGTCTTCGAAAAATGGTGCAAAAAGGGAAGTAGATGATGCATGCAATTGTGCAGTGGGTGGGAAACTATCAACCACTCACAGTGAATATGAAGCAAACAGCTTCGGAGTGGCCTTCAAGGATTCCTCGTTTACAATGTCGCCGACACAGTTATCGGCTTGGTAGTGTTTGAGATTGGTGCACTTGGGAGCATCGCCAATGTTGTTGACACCATACATTGTCGTGAACTTCCCGACCAGCGCAGCTGGGAACCGAATGCAGCTTTTTATCCCGGCGCGGAATGTATAGGGTCGAGAATTGAAATCCGAGGCTGTTCGATTCGCGATGATTGTGATGCTGGTTGAAGAAACGGTGGAAGCTCGGCCTGAGAAAGGAAGGACAAAGGAAGGACTCAGTGCGATGTTTGTCTTTACCGTCAAAACGTTCCCACGTTCATACATATCGTCATGCATCCCCGCATTCATACATATCGTCATGCATCCCCGCATTCATACATATCGTCATGCATCCCCGCATTCATACATATCGTCATGCATCCCAACATTCATACATATCGACATGCATCCCAACATTCACACATATCGGCATGCATCCCAACATTCATACAAACCTTCGTACACTGATACTGATACATACAAGATCACATTCCCACAACTCAAACCAGCATCAGCATTTCAGGCAACTTGGCAGAGCGAGAAAGGCGAAGCAAACAGTCGTAAAAGTGGGGGAGGGGACTGAGTGGGGGGGATGAGAGGAGGGAAGGGGCCGAGGGAGCATGCATCAATCAGTCTCACCCTTAACACACTTGGTCGGGGTGATCCCATAGCCTTTAGGGCACGCGCAGTAAGGCCCCTCCACCGCCCCGTCGTCTTCCCCAGGCAGAATTTTGCAGGTGGCTCCAGAGGGGCAGGCGCCACAGGGTGAGGCTGAGGGGTGGGGATGGGTGCAGTGCGGGATGTGAGGGCAATGCTAGTGGGGTTTTGGGGCTCCAGAGGGGGAGGCGCCACAGGGCGAGGCTGAGGGGTGGGGATGGGTGCAGTGCGGGATGTGAGGGCAATGCTAGTGGGGGTTTGGGGCTCCAGAGGGGGAGGCGCCACAGGGCGAGGCTGAGGGGTGGGGATGGGTGCAGTGCGGGATGTGAGGGCAATGCTAGTGGGGGTTTGGGGCTCCAGAGGGGGAGGCGCCACAGGGCGAGGCTGAGGGGTGGGGATGGGTGCAGTGCGGGATGTGAGGGCAATGCTAGTGGGGGTTTGGGGCTCCAGAGGGGGAGGCGCCACAGGGCGAGGCTGAGGGGTGGGGATGGGTGCAGTGCGGGATGTGAGGGCAATGCTAGTGGGGGTTTGGGGCTCCAGAGGGGGAGGCGCCACAGGGCGAGGCTGAGGGGTGGGGATGGGTGCAGTGCGGGATGTGAGGGCAATGCTAGTAGAAGGAAAGGATTGGCAATGAGTTGAAGCTTGTGTGGCGCGTAAAGAAAAACGAATGCACGAGGATGGGGTTGGTTGGGTGGCATGATGGGGTTTGAAAGAATGGCTGAGGTGAGTTGAAATTGCAAGAGGAGGACTGCCATGCTCACTCACCCCACTGCCAGGAACTGCATGCTCACCCCATGGGGATATACGAATGCATGAGTTGCGATGAAAACGGGAGAGGTGAAACACCATACTCACCCCACTGGCAGTAAATATGAGTTTTGAGACGTCTCAAAACTCACCCCATGGGGATATACGGATGCATGAGTTGCGATGAAAACGGGAGAGGTGAAACACCATACTCACCCCACTGGCAGTAAAGATCTTTGAATTGCTGATCCACAACACAGGTGCCATCAGGCCCACAACCCAATGCCGCACACGCAGGATCTGCAGCAGAGGCGGAGAGGAAGGATGTAGCAGAGGCGACAAGGAAGGGGCAAGAAAGAAAGGTGTGGGAATGCTTTTGAGTCGAATCAAAGGTCAACACGACACAGGTGCTATCAGGCCCACAACCCAATGCCTCACACACAGGACCTGCAGCAGAGGCGACAAGGAAGGGGTAAGATACAAAGTTATGGGAATGCTTCTAGACGTTGGAATCACACACTTCGGAATCACACACTTCGGAATCACACACTTAGGAACCACAGACTTCTAGGGAGTACCTTTCTATTGGAGGTGGGCAATGAACGTACCACTGGAGTTCACTTTTTGCTGCTCGTAGGGAATGCAGAGAAGAGACGCTGCTGAAGCCCAACTTGATATTGTCATCTTTGTGCTTGGGAACCTGAAGGGCGCGGCAAGTGGAAGCACACCGATACGAAACGTTGACTTTTTCCACTATGAGCTTGAATCCTAGCAGACTGTATCATGCTCACGAAACGTTGACTTCTCACGGAAAGTGGAAGCCCAATTCCACATTTTCCCCTTCCCCTCCCCTACCCTCCTCCTCCCCTCCCCTACCCAAGTCATGCGCTGCTCGTGTCCTCTCGTCGTGCCTCACACACGACCACCCACCACTCACATGGCATCGCTGACACACACCACCCCCACCCCACTCACGCGACACCAGCCTGCGCCATGGCCAGGGTTACGAATGGTATCCGCCGCCGCGCCCTTGCAGCCGCTCTTGTCGAAGAACAGGACCTCCTTACACTGGACGCCTCTCGCCTTGCCTCACACACGACCACCCACCACTCACATGGCATCGCTGACACACACCACCCCCACCCCACTCACGCGACACCAGCCTGCGCCATGCGGTAGCCTCACCCCCACCCCACCGCACCACATTGCACCATTCATCAGCGCCGTTCACCCCACCCCACTCACGCGACACCAGCCTGCGCCATGGCCGGGTTAGGAATGGTATCGCGCGCCGCGCCCTTGCAGTTGCTTTTGTCGAAGAACAGGACCTCCTTACACTGGACGCCTCTCGCCTTGCCGACGCCCGTGTTTTCGTTGCTCGAATCCACGTTCCAAAACACCAACGCGTTGCGGCTCCACCGCTGCCTTGACATGTCAACGTTTAAGCAACGCTGCCTGCGAAAGCTCATCCGGGCCAGATTAGTCATCAACACCGAGGTGATCACCGGCGGCGGCTCGGATTTTCCACTTGTGCTGCTGCCAGCAGTGCTGCTGCTGGAGGTGCTGCTAGTGGTGCTGTGAACGGCGGGGGTGGTGGCGGCGGGGGTGGTGGTCTCAAGCGCAATCCTCGCATCATTGACCTTCCTGCTCGCTGTAGTTTCCGCCACTGCCACGGTGGCTTCTGCGTCTCCATTCGCGCCGGCTCTCAGCATGCGGCTTCGCACGGCCGTGCGCGGCTGAATCATGATGCTTCTCACCATGTCGTCGCCGTCGCCATACACGGCCGTGACAGCAACAGACGTGGCATCAGTGGGAGTGACGGCGAATGTAGAGGTTACTGTTGCGAAAACTACAGATTCGGGTGAAGGAAGTGATAGAGACGGAAAAAGAAAAGAGCGAAAGAGAGATCAGGAAGGAGACTATAGCAAATAAGGGGGTGCGTGAAGATATGCTAGTAGCATTGAGATGTGGAAAGAAGGAAAAAAAACTGATGAGCGTCGATGCCATCAGTGGACGTTGCTGACTCGACGACACGGCAGAAACTCACCCAGCGCGGTGAAGAGGAAGTTCAACACTCGTGTGATCGCCATGGCTTGCGAAAAGAGGAGGACGCGGAATCTGTTTTTGAGTCGACTCAAAAACTGAGGAGGACGCGGAGGAGTATATGTGAGAGCTTCGTGTGCTTGTGCCCGCTCGGATCAAGAGAGAAAAGCGGACAGTTTGTAGGAGACCTTGCATATCCATTCCTTTTCATACTATCCATGAACCCCGCAAAGCCCGGCGAGCCGGACAATCGAGATGTCGCTATCTCAAGGTGGCGCATCGTCAGGGCTGAACTAGCTGCTCGTATCTTTCCACCTGTCACCACCATGGATCCCATACCCTGCTTCGCGAAATCAGCTCTAAAACGGTCACGTGGCAATAATATTGCGAGCGAAGAGTTTGACGAAACACTGAGTTAGCGCCTGTCGGTAATGTAGGTGGTAACAGCTAGTCGCAAACCTGTCCGTTTGATTCGGTGACAAAAGGCGGGAATGGGGCAAGGCGTCGCGAAATCGCACGAAACTGAAAACCGACGAGAGGCGCCTCGGGAATCCCGCACGTAGCGATGCTCTCCCTTCATCCCGCCAATTTCACCTGACGCGGGGTCCCATCCCAGCACAGAGGCACACCGACCTGGAGCCCCAACTCGCTGTTAGCAAAGGTACGAAACACTACGTCGGGCAGCATGGGAAATGTCGACGTGGCTGATCCATTAGCGCTCGTTCCTCTGCCGGGAATCTCCGACGATTTCGTCCCTGCCCCCAACCTGAAATTCCTCTTCGGGATTCCATCTAGAGAGACTCTCCGTCTATGGGGACTTCTGAGCCTTTCCTCCCCTCTCCTCTTCTGGACTCATTTGGCTCTAAACGAGTACATATTGACCAGATCACAGACGTTTATTCAGTTCACTCGTTTCGTTCTCTGTCTCGAGCTTTACTTGTTGATCCTCGGAAACAGCTCTTACTCTGAGCCTCAGTCTTATTGAAAGCGCTCTGTTAAAATATTTTCAGAGTCTTTGTTCTCCCGCGTCTTAAGAGTAATTTCGATGGCAAATATGCCTCTGCTGACATCGAACAGGGCTGCTGACGCCAAGAGCAACAGCGGTAACAACAGCAATATTAACAGCAAGGACAGACGGCCTAACACCGACACCAGGAGGCTCCGGACGACCAAAAAAGGCTTCAGCCCGTTCTTTGCCGCATACAGAATTGGTAGATTCGACGAGGAACTGAAGGGAGTCCAACAGAGGTCCTCCCGTAGACTTCCTGGCTTCTCCCCGCTGCGTCCAGCTGCCGTGAATGCGATGGTGAAAGCTGCTGCTGATGTCGCCTTTGATTTGCCACCAAAGCAACAACAGGCGACACAGCAGAATATCAAGCACCTGTATCAAAAATCGGTTTCGCTGGCTGCGATTTCAAGCATGCCATCGCCCCTCTCCCAGAAAATCCACTGCTGCTGCTGGCACTGGCGATGCTGCTGCCAGTGAAGGCAGCGGTGTTGGCTTCGCTCAGGGGGCGCAGGAAGCCCTCCGCCACCACTGAATGGCCCTCCCTGAACAGATCAGGCAGAGCACCCCTGAACCGGACCAAAATCTGGAGTCAAATGGGGAGGATGGGGGGGGGAACGGAAAAAAGGAAGGCATGTAACACCCGAGGAAGCAGCGGTGTTGGCTTGGCTCAGGGGCCGCAGGAAGCCCTCCGCCACCACTGAATGGCCCTCCCTGAACAGATCAGGCAGAGCACCCCTGAACCGGACCAAAATCTGGAGTCAAATGGGGAGGATGGGGGGGAGAAAGGAAAAAAGGAAGGCATGTAACACCCAGTGAAGGCAGCGGTGTTGGCTTCGCTCAGGGGGCGCAAAAAGCCCTCTGCCACCACGGAATGGCCCTCCCTGAACAGATCAGGCAGAGCACCCCTGAACCGGACCAAAATCTGGTGTAACGGGGGAGGGGTGGGTTGGGGGGAGAAAGGAAGATGGGAAGAGGTGTAACAGTGCAGGAAGCAGCGGTGTTGGCTTGGCTGAGTGGTTGCAGAAACCCCCTCCCTGAATAGATCAGGTAGCGCGCCCCTGTAGCGGACCAGGATCTAGCGTAATGAGGGGGGGAGGGAGGGGGAGAAAAGAAGAATGGAAGGGATGTAATGTAAGTGTAACGCCCAAGGAAGCAGCGGTGTTGGCTTGGCTAAGTGGCCGTAAAAAGCCCTCCCGCCGCCACAGCTATATTGGTGCGACTTTTGAGAATTCTTGGCTAAGTGGCCGTAAAAAGCCAAGCATGGGGGCCAGACATCAGAGGGAACCGGTGGAACGCATTAAGCACGCCGCCGAAGGTGGAGGTGGCTGAGCGATTCACCGGAATACCAGGAGTGGGCCCAAGCCTGAAGAACTATATTATGCAGCTCAAAACCGTACGCTACTGCTAGGAGCGTGACGGATATGATCCCCAGAAGATTTTCCGCAAAATGGTGGGCACGCTGGCGGAGGAGGCAGAGACATTCTACAGGATGGTACAAGAAGAAGTGATAGAAAGGCTGAAATGTGGGGAGATAGAGAACCCCACGCCGTGTTTCCTGCAGCTGCTAAGAAGGGAGTTCGTGGGTCATACAAAGGTGGGGGTGGAGGAATTCAGGGAGTTTGAGAGGAAAGCGGATGAGTCCCTACTGGCTTACTACAGCCAGTTGAAGCAAGTTGGTTCGCAAAGGACTTAGAGGAGGATCTAGAAAACAAAGACAAGCGGCTGTTGGTTCACAAGTTCGTAAAGGGTCTGGAGGATGACCTACGTGGCGTCCTCCGGAACATGGTATATGGCATCGGCGCCGACATAACGCTGAAGGAGGTATACGAGCTCGCCATGCGGACCGAACACGTGCAGTGCATGCTTGACTCGGAAGACCGGGAGATAAAGTCGAAGGTGAAAACTGCGTGGCGGCGGCCGCCATCACCGACCCCACGCTAGCGAGCCAAAAAGGAAGGGGAGACCAGAGGATCCGAGACGAGATAGACCTTCGGTTGAGACCAGAGCGCACGATTGGGAATGGAGGAGAACGTGGGCGAGAGAGGAGGCCAACTCAAGGGCAGAGCGTCTCGCCAGCAGAGATGACACGGCACCCTAACGAGCGGATGGTCTGCCAAGCGTCAGTATTCATAGTGGAACGGGGAAGTAGGCAGGCCATAATAGACACCGGCGCCCACAACATGCTGGTCGGCAAGGGTCTTGCGAAGCAACTGAAGCTGGATCTGCCTGCCAGGCTGGTGGAATGAGGTATTCTACTAATGGTCGTCGAAGGAGGGCAGCCCAAATAGATACCGAGGACCCAGAGGCCAGTGAAAGTAGTGCTGCTGCCAGGGACAGAGTAGGAGTGCTGCATCAGGGTACATTGCGGGGTGTCAGATATAGAAGACGATGACGTGCTGGTCGGGTTGGAGCTACTGTATCGGGTAAGAGCTACCATCCGTACATGGCAGGAGAAGGTGCTGTACCGCGTACAAGATTGGGACCCGGAGAGCTCGGTGGGAACACTACAGGTGAAGCCTGCAAGGCAGGAGCCGAGGGAAGCCTACAATGCTGACAAGAAGAACTTGACGAAGGATTTAGATGATTGGACCTTGGAGCGGTACGTGGAGGAGCACGAAAAATGGCCGGAAAGGAAGGAAGCTGGAGGAGACCCAGCCACCCCATAGGAGCGAGTCATCCGAGTATGGGCGCTCGAGGGCGCCTTGTGCATACTAGAGCTTTATGGAGGAATCAGCACTAGACTGGCAGCAGGGTGCTACTTGAGGAAGTGGGTCCATGTAGAGAAGGACCCAGTCATCAGGCGCATGGCGAGGCATCGCGCGCTCGAGTTGCTTGAAGATAATCCCTAGCAGATACTTGCCACTACCATACCAGCGGAACACGATGCGACTGGGAATGACGTTCGGTATATTACGGAGGAGCAGCTAGATAAGTGAAGGCAGGTGGACCTAATAGTGGCTGCCTGGGAATGCCAAGGCTATTCTCGTGCAGGAGAGGGAGGGGGAATGGATGACAGCAGAGGAGCCTTGTTCAGAGACTTGAAGCGGATATTAGAGATGCTGCATACGAAGTAGGGCGAGATGTTGTATGTGCTGGAGAATGTGGATATGGCTGATGACAGGTGGGAGACTGTCAAGCAGGCATTTGCAGAGATTCAGCAAGCCATAGGGAGGATAGTGGGAGCAAACGCAGCTCAACTGGGATCCAGAGCACATAGACCCAGGAGGTACTGGCGAAATGGGGTCTTGGTGGCATGCCTGCGGCGCTCCCAGGCTCAGATGCAGCGGCCCGAGCCAAGGCTGGTCAATGATATATTGGGCCCTAACCACCTTCCTTCTCTTGTAACCACCTGGAACCACCCGACTCAGTACTAGTGTAATGAGCCAGGGAAGCCACGGCAGGCGCTGCCAATGCTCGTATCTTACGCGGGGGATAGGGGGTTCATAATGGAGGGAGAACTTGCAGGCCCAGTCATGATATATGACGTAAAGAAGGGCAGGTGGGAAGAGCCCACCGCAAATAAAAGAGAGGCGGTGGGAAGTGACGACACGCCCTAAGGTGATGGAGGCACAGAGGAGGGCAGCCCTTGGGAGGGCCATGGACCTTAGTGTAATGACCTGGATAATAGAGACGATCCGGATGCACCAGAAGAGGAAGGAGATAGAATGGCAGGTAACTGCAGCGAGCGGTACCGAAAAGAAGGGGAAGTAGAAAGAAGGAGGCTGGAACTGGGGATGATAGAATATCAGTATGAGGGGAGGATCAGAGAAGGCTGGGCATTTATGGCAGTGGAGGGAGAGACGTGAGTAGAGCAGGGGGCAACTCAGCCAACAGCGGAGGCGGGTGATCCAGGAGAACAGGAGTCCAAGACAGAGTGAGGGCCAGAGGACGATTGGCCCATGGGAAAAGGGATGGGGTATAGGCTGCGAAGGCTCTACAGGAGGTGCTGCTAGAACTCTGAGAAATATTTGCCTACACCTTAGGCCAATGCACAACGCACGAGATGAGGACCACCTTAAGCAGTCAGGTGCCGGTGTATTAGCATAAGAGACGGATGAGCTCAGGCGATGCAGAGGTTTGCATGGAAAAGTGCGAGGAGCTGCTAGAGGCGGGGCTGATACAACGCTCGAAGAGTGACCATGCAGCGGCGACAGAGGTGGCGGCGAGGAAGGATCTGACCGGTGAAGTATTGGCTAGGAGAATGTGCGAAGTTTACCGCGGACTCAACAAGGTCACGGTAACAGACCGCCACCCCCTGCAATCCGCGGAGGAGATATTTGACAAGTTACAAGGCGCCAAGGTGTTCACTACGCTTGACCTCCGACAAGGATTCAATCATATCCCCATTCAGGAAGAGGACAAGAATAAAACCGCCTTCCATGGCCCAAACGGGCAATACGAATGGACTAGGATGCCATTCGGGCTGAAGAACGCGTCGGCACAGTTCCAGATGATAATGGATGCTGCGCTGGGGCTGGTGCCAGCTGCGGCATGCTACATTGACGACGTGGTGGTATTCAGCCGTAATGACAAGCAGCACGTGGAGGATGTCAGGGCAACGCTGGCAGCCATAAGAGCGGCTTGCCTCACATGTCACCCGAAGAAGTGCAGCTTCGCGGACGATGCAGTGAAGTACCTAGGGTTCTGGGATCCAACATGCCAAAGTGGAGGTGCTGGATCGGGTGCAAGCACCTAAGGATCGGAGCACACTGCGTGAAGTGTTGGGGTTCCTGAACTATTGTTGTCGATTTGTGCCGAATACAGCAAGGCTGCCTCGGTGCTGAATCGCCTGCTGCGAGAAGAGCAACCATGGAAGTGGAGGAAGGAAGAACAAGGAGCACTACAGGCGCTGCCGAGAGGAGTGAAGATGGACACAGTGCTCACCCTCCCTAGCAAGGAAGACCCATTTGTTTTGTAGACGGACTGGAGCAGTTCGGACATGGGGCCATTCTTTGTCAAGAGAAAAGAGGGGGAAGAGAGGGTGGTGGCCTTTGCCAGCCGGAGCTGCAACCCATTTTCGAGTGTATTTGCAAGGGAGGCCCTTCGTGTGAGTCACTGACCACCAGCCTCTGACCTGGTTGATGACAACACAGGCGCTGACGGGGAGGAATGCGAGGTGTTCCATGCGCTTGCAGGAATACGATTTCACAATAAGGCATTGCACGGGCAAGACGATGCAGCATGTCGACGACCTCTCCGCGAAACCACCCCCAGATCAACCAGCGGCCTGCCTAGTGGCGCTGGCCCAAGCGATAGATGGAGAGGGTGCAAAGAGGAAGGCAAAAAAGGGGGCAGAGGACGTGTGGGAAGATCAGGAGGTGCTGAGGTGGGTGCAAGGGAAGACGGCAGAAGCTGAGCCTGTCAGTGCGAGAGCTAGAGCGAGAGGCATGCCTTATAGGTGGTATGAAGGACAGCTTGTCACAGAATATAATGATATGTGCAATACATTCAATTACTTGTTAGTTGAGGTGTAGAAGGGTGTAGAAGTGTGTCATGTAATGTTACCAAGGGGTTGTTTGGTTTTCAGGGGAGTGACGGGAAGTTGGTAGCAGTGGGAATTGCGGAGTACAGTGGGGAGAGCTCAAGGGCCTCGAGGGACAGGGAATCAGCATTGGCCAATCCAAGGCCAGGGCGACTCGAAGGTCAAACTCTAGCTGGGACACTCACAACCAGGGGCAGGGCAATAAGTAGCCTAGGCTAGCACAAACCAAGCTGTTCTCTCGTTTGTTTGCCTCTTATAGTGGATAAAGGTTACCGCACCAAGGCTACTCTATCTAGGTGACTACGCCACTGTGGGCAGCCATCAGGTGGGAGAGCAGATTTCGCAGCTAGTAGAGACGGGCTGGTAGTGGGCAGGAATGCGGAGAGACATCAAAGATTGGGTGCAAAACAGTGAACTGTGTAGCTGGAACAAGGCGGAATTGGGAGAGGAAGGGAAGAATTGCAGCCGCTGACAGTGAGGGGCCTGGGCTTTCGGTGGTCACTGAACTTGGCAGGAGAAATGCCGAACCGCAGGGGAAAGCGCTACGTACTGATCATGATCGGGCACAGAAGGAAGTGGGAAGAAGTGAAGGCTCTGCCGAGCAAGAACTCTGCCCGCATAGCAGATACGTTTGAAGAGCAAGTATTGACAAGATTTGGGGCATGTGGGGAGGTGCTGACGGATCAAGGGACTGAATTCATGGGGGAGTTCGACAAGCTGCTAAAAGAGACAGGCATAACCCACCGCCAAACCTCAAGATACCACCCGCAAAACGACGGGCTGACAGAGAGGTTTGTGCAGACGGCGAAGAGAGGCTTGAGGGCGTACGGGGAGTTGTACAAAAGGGACTGGGATGCGCGACTGTTGTGGTGGTTGCGTGCTATCGTTTTAGTAAACAATCCACCCTAAAGGATCTATCCCCATACTACATGATGCTGGGGAGAGAGCCCATCCTAGCCATTAATGCACCCAAGATACTCATAGAGACCGACAGGGCTGGAGATGAGGAGAAGTGGGTGGGACTGGCGGTAGCATGAGCACGATACCCGAGAGAACTGCTACCCGCCGCGTTATAAAACCTGCATGGAGGGGAACAGGAGGAAAGAACTGGGGTAAGGGAAGGAAGTATATATGAGGCAAGCAAAGCATGACATGATGGATATGGGGCTGGGGACCGAGAGGTGGAAGGTGAAGGAGATTAAAGGATCAGGAGTGGTAGTGCTGGTCAGTGATAATGGAGAAGAGAGGAGAGATCACTGAAAAAATCTAGCGAAAGCCAGACCAAGGGCGGACAAGAGGCAAGGAAGGGATGCGAGGGTAAGGATAGGCACTTGTCAGCCAGTAGGAGCACAGGTCCATAGCCCCTTGCAGGACTTGCAAGGGCCAAGGAGGGGGCATGAGAAGCAGGCTCGTGCAAGCAAGGGCAAGGGAACTAGAGAGCTGAGGGCTCTACTAAAGAAGAGCTGAGTAAGAGGAGGCAAGAGGGATCAGCTAAGGGAAGGGAGCACCCGGGCAAGAAGAGCAGGATGCATGAGACCTAGAGCAAGGAAGAATTCTGACAGGGGCCGAAGCCGTACTGCGCGCGAACGCGGTCCGTGAGTTGCGCAAAGCACTGATTTGGAAGGTGAAAACGGCCACAGCGCCAACCCTCATGAGTGCCTGTCTGAACAAGGTACGAGCATGGAGGAGAAGTGACGCCACGCGACGACGAGCTGGGTGGACCACCGCCATGACCAGCACTCCCTGGTCCACCGGGTCCCCACTACTGAGGCTGCTGCTGCACCTGCCGTTGAACCTGCTGCTGCGGCTGTCCTTGCTGCTGTTACTGTACCTGCTGTGACTTCTACTGCTGGGCCGCATACCAAGCAGCTGCTCCAGCACCTCCTCCCTTCGGGGCCGCATGCCCAAGCTGCCGAGTGCAATACAGGCAGCCGCGTCACAAGACTGCCACACCGACAGAGCTGTACGGGCCCTGTCAAAGCGCTCCCTGTCTGCGTCAGTAGGCTCGTTGCGCAGGGCAGCATGGGGCGGAGGCAAAGGCAGGTCACCAGAGACGTGCGCCCAAAGCGTATCATTATCCTGGCGCTGACTCTGGAGGTGCCGCTTGGCACGGAGGAGCCAGGTGGGAAAGTCTAGGGCTCTACCCTCCACGTCGAAACGCAACACTCGAGCGGACGCTTTAGCGTGTGTACGTAAGACTAGGAATGGCCAGGGACGATGAGGGGCGAAAGACTAAGAGCTGTGCGCAAACCCTAGTTCGGCGCTCGCGAGGAGGTACGAAACCCTACGAATGGGTGGGGCGGGTGCAGCTGAAGCCGTGCGTGCGGCTTTAGGGTGGGGTGGGGGGGGGGGGGGGAGGGGGTGCGCGAGCGGCTGCAGTGGCGCGTGGGGCAGCTGCCGCTCTCGAGTATGCGGTGGCTCATGCGCTCACGGCTGTTGCTGCCGTTGTGCGCACTGCCTGTTTGTAGCTGCGAGTGCTGCTTGCTGCGCTCACAGCGGTGCGTGCTGCAGCTGCGTGCGCGTTGCAGGACAGAACATGGGCCGGGACAAAAATGAGGGTGGCAACACGCGGCAGCCTATGTGCGCACGCGTGCGTGCACGATCTGCTGCGCGTGCGTTTGCTTGAGGTAGGGCGCGCTACGGGGCATTACGGGGCGTGCTATGAACGGGGCTCGTTACGGACGGGGCGAGGCGCGTTACGGGCGGGACGGGGCGCGTTTTCACAGGCTAGGAACTAACCTAATTTTGATACCATCCTAGAAACTATGTCGCTAAGGTAGGTAGCGAGAATGATAGGCAGGCCCTCAGAGATCAGGGTTTTTCCCCTGAAATTCCTGATTTTAAGACTACTTTTTTGTACCTACACTGATTTTTCAGACTATTGATTTTAGCGACACTGATTTTCCAGCCTTTATTTCATAGTTAACACTGATTTTCCAGCCTTTTATCGAATGTGTATACTGAATGCACATTCCCCATCCTTCCCGCAGAACACCTGAGATTATATTCGAGCATGAACTATCTCAGTTGTTTAGGGAATCATTATCGAGGTGGAAGATCCCCGGTTCAAGACCCTTTGATGTCATGTTTCATAAATGCTGCACTGATAATCTTAATATGTTAGTGTAGAAATCAGGTTTATTTTTTTTTAGTAATTCTGAAGATTCTGGCTTTTTTTCTAGGAAGGCTGTCAATCAACCTTTTTTCTCGCATGGACACTGATGGATCAGGGTACTTAAAAATGAATCTGAAGCCCTGATGATGGGTGATTGGGGAAAGAGGGGGGGGGGGGGGGGGGGGGGGGGTACAAAGAGAGTGTCGAGAGTCTTTGTGTACCCCCTATGATGTGACTCACTAAGGGCGTGTTCCTACGCCTCATATCACGCAAACCTCATATCAGACTCACACTAAAATTCTCCTAAACCGAAACCCCTCCCACATTTTATCAGGTAAGCAGGGCCCAAAATATCAGGGTAAAGTACCATTTTTGCCCTGATGAACGGCCGATTTTTCCCAGTTACCCTTCCAAAATCAGTGTAATGAACAAAAAGGATAACTTCCGTTTTACACTGACACCGATTTCTATTACCCTGACTGTACAGGGTTCGCTGAGCATTACACTGGTACCGGAACTTTTTACCAAGGATCCGCCCACACATAACGTCCTGACAGATGCTGTTGGTATAACCAAGAATCGCAGTGGATAGGATAACTCTAGCCAAGTTGTGAGAAGACAGTGAAGTCTTGAAATGACCTTGTTAATAATAATTGAAAGAGAACAAGACAATAAGAGATAGGAGTACAAGGACATAAATACAAGTCCTAGCTAGCCATGTACTCTGAGGGGTACATTCCCTTATTAACTGTATTACATTGCTACAGTAACCATGACTATTGCTCTACTCGACAGTTACCAGGTTGCATCGTGAAACCTCCAAGTACGACTACTGGGTGGTCAACAGTCGCGACCGTTGACTACCTGCGACTGTTGGCCTTCGAGTAGTTTTCAGGCTGCCGCGTGCTCTATATGAGCTTAACGCGATACTGGTATAGAAACGATGCTTCATTGTGAAGTGATGCGCTAAGGGAAGCCTTCGGAAATGTTATAATATCCATCGGTTATTCCAACACTCCCCTTCATTCCTGAAGGTGGGCCACGTGGGATTTCGTCGAGTCCCGCAGAGGTCGACGCAATGCTGAAACTTCTGACGTGGCAGCTTCTTTGTCAGGAAATATGCTGCCATGTCATCGGTTGGGCAATATGTGAGTTTGACCTTGCCCTTGTCGATCTCTTCCTTGACGAAGAAGTAACGGAGTGCGATGTGCGTCGTGCGGTTCACGAAGCCAGGCTTGTTCGCGATTCTTATCGCACTCTGGTTGTCGCAGAGTAAGGTGAAATGCCAATTCATCGTCACCTTCTCTTCATGCAGGAGCTCCATCAGGTACAGTCCTTTACAAACAGCTGCGCTGGCGGCGATGAATTCGGCTTCAGTTGACGAAAGAGCGATGAGCTCCTGCTTAAGTGAGTTCCATGAAATGAGTCCAGCAGGTTGAAGTTGAAAAGGCCTATGCGGGAGCGTCTGTTATCAACATCTCCTGCATGGTCTGCGTCTACGTAGCCGTGAAGCTATAGGGTAGCTGTTAAGTTAGCCGTGCAGGTGAGCCCGACGTCAGGAATAGAAATGAAATATTGAAGTGCTCGGTGTAGGTCTACAAGATTCTCCCGTTCAGGTCGGCGCAGGTAATGTGCGAGCGGCTTGCGACGTAGGATAGATCTGGTCGGCACGTGACGGCGGAAAACAGGAGACTCCTGAGCTGCTGCTGATAAAGCCGATGATCGTCGATGAAGAGCGGTGTGGTGTTGGGTTCGTAATTAGGAGGAGGGGTGCGGAAGGGGGTGGTTAATTTGATCGGGGCGATTGTGAATCTCTTCGCGATTGTCTCCACATATTTGGCGGCGGAGAGATGGATGGAGGTGCCAGATTGGTGATATTAGAGACCCAGGAATTGCGTGACGTTGTGGTTGATCGTCACTTCTAGCTTCTCCTTGATTTCTGCTTCGAAGTGATCGAGCCATACCGTGTCGTCGCCGGTGTAGAGCAGGTCGTCGACGTATGCGACGAGGAGAATGAACTTCCCGCGTGATTCCTTCCGGTACATTCTTTGGTCGTGCGGTAGCTGGGCGAAGCCGACTTTGATGAGAACGGTGTGCAGGTACTTCTCCCACAGGCGAGGCGCTTACTTGATGCCGTAGAGAGAATTTTGGAGGAGGCAGACAGCACCGTCGCTTTCTTGGAATGCGTGCGGCTGCTCGACGAAAATGATGGCGTCGACAATTGCGTATAGGAACGCGTTGGAGATGTCGATTTGTCGGAGCCGTCGCTGCTTGACAGCTGCGATGCAGATGAGAATGCGCACCGAGGTGTGCCATCCGACGGGCGCGAAGGTTTGATCGTAGTCCACCATGTGAGTTTGCTCGAAGCCACGTACCACCCATCTCGCTTTGTATTTGTCAATCGACCCGTCCGCGAGCGTCTTCATTCTGAAGACCCATTTTCCACTTGATATTTTCCTCCCGTTTGCAGATGATAGGGGAACCAGCTTCCAGGTCCCACGCCAATTCAGTGCTGCTACTTCACCCGCCATGGCTGCTTTCCACTTCTTGCTGCCAGGTCCGGACAGGGCCTGGCGCACGGTGGTGGGTTCCTTGGGTGAGGCGTGGCGAACTGCGACTGCGAGACCAAGGATGAGTAGGCCGGTTTCGTTGGTTTCTTCGTAGGCAAGGCGATCGTAGTCGTGCATGCTGGTAACTTTGACATCACTGTCGTGGCCGTTGCGGATGGTGTCTTGCGAGGGGTTTGGCTGTGGTAACTCGGCATCCGGAGATCGGCACGCTGTGCTGTTGTAGTTGTGGGCTTCACGAGTTGTATCGTCGGGATCAAATTGAGAAACAGGTATGAAGGTTGGAGTCTGGAATGGGCTTGTAAGGGGGATGTTGGGGAAGGAATCGTATGGTGTGACCTTGGTTGCGTATGCATCCTTTGCCACGTCATCCTCATTCTGTGATGTGGCGAAGCTGCGCTGCCCCTCGAAAACCCTTTTTGGTGCCTTGTCAGCTTCGCGGCGCTCTTTGAACAGTGGCAGGGTCAGCTTCTCGTAGAAGATGCAATCACGTGATTTCGTCACTTCATGTGTCGCGTAGTCCAGCACGATCCATGCCTTGAACTAGTTTTCGATCCCAAGGTGGATGCCCCAGCGTGCCCGGTCAGTATATTTTCCGGTCATTGCCGTATGTGGCCTATACTGTACCATGCAGCCAAACACCCGAAGCAGACGCGTGTCAGCTTTTCTGCCCATCCAAGCTTTGTAAGGTGAGATGTTGTTCTTGATGCTTCAGGATGACAACATGTTGTGCAGCCGAATAGCATGGTTCATCTCAAACGGCCAAAACCTTGTTGGGATGGCAGACTGCTTCATCAGGGCCCTCATTCTTGTGGCGAGGCTCCTATTTGTTCGTTCTGCTACTCCTTGCTGCTCGTGTGCATAGGGGAGGGACACCAGGTGCTCAATCCCTTTCTTGGCGAAGAGCTCCTTGAACTCGTTGGAGAAGTACTCCAAACCGCCGTCTGTCTAGAAGGTTTTCAGCTCGAGTCCCGATTGGCGTTCGGCCCGTTTCATCCATGTCACGAAGCAGTCGAAGGCTCACGAGCGATAATCAATGTTGACGGCCCAGACGTAGCGCCTGCAGGCGTCGATGGACATCATGGTGTTTGGTTCACCGTCGAGCCCTTCCTGGCTGAGTGTCATGAAAACGCTGTTGAATTTCTCGAGCTGTTTGTATCGTTTGTAGCCTGGAGGTAAGTTCGGGAAGGGTTTGTGGGCGAGTGACGAGGTCGAGCAGACGGGGCACGGCGGGTCGGCGGATGTTACTTTGAGTGTATCACCGCCAGGTAGGAGCAGTCCGCTTGTGTCGAAGACTTCTGCCTTGATGGGGTTTTTTAGTGTGGCGTATGATGGGTGTCCGAGCTGCTGGTGCCATAAATCTGGTTCTGCACGGCAGCCGGCTGTCCTTTTGTAATATTTGTTCCTCCCCTCTTCCTCTTGTTGTGGTGCTGGAGGTCCTTTGTCGGCAACGGCGCGTACCTCTGTTGCGAAGGCTTGGGTAGGCGCTTGCTCCAGGACATCGTTGGGGATGCCAGCGATGTCATCCGTATCTGCCACGTGAATTGAGTCGTCGGTGACGAGCTGTTGATGCGGCGCTACATCTGGCCAGGGGCGAGAAGTCCCTCCATTGGAACACAGTAATAGAGGTGCTCGTCGCCGATGATTTTGATCAGGTGAGATCCTTGTTCCGGTAGTGGTGCTTCCTCGGTAGGTTTGGGTAGCTCTGCCGCTTCTCCGAGTTCGTAAATCATGCCTTCTGACTCCTCTTGCTCTTCCTCTGCAGGTTCGTACGGATATTGATCTGGAGGAGGGGATCCGCCCTAACTGGTGCCGCGCGCTTCGTCTCCAAGTTCGTAAATCATGCCTTCTGACTCCTCTTGCTCTTCCTTTGCAGGTTTATACGGATATTGATATGGAAGGGGGGGTCCGTCCAAATTGGTGCCGCGCGTTGCCCAGTATGGGTCTCTTTCTGCTACGTCTTCAGGAGGAAGTGTCGGAGCCTCGAGATAAGGAGGGCTTGGTGGTCCCCAGCCGCTTTGAGAAGCTGTCGTTTCCCATCCGCCTCCAGGGGAACTCCTTCCGCTAGTGTCTGTGGCACTCCCCACGCGCCGATGGTGATACCGGTGTTGGTCCAGCCGGGAAGAGCCGTTCCCGTGGTTCCCCATCCTCCATTGTCCACTTGTCCTGCAGTTGCTGACTTCCCGCTGTCTGCTTCTTGTTCCATTGTTGCAAGTCCAGTATCTCTGGGAGTGGAGGTAGAAGCAGTTGGGACGGCGCGCAGGCAAAGAAGACCGTCTGAAGTGGGGCGTTCAAGGTCCATTTCTTCGGGATGCGACCATGTTGGCGTCTCCGTGGGCGTCGTTTTTAGCATAAGCGACATATCCGAGTCGTCGGTGTTACCCTGTGAGTCGAAGTTCAGTATGAAAACGCCATCTTCGTCGATCGCCTTCCCGATGTAAGTGTTCTTGTGATAGTGTTTTCATCCTCGCTGTTGCTTCGTATGTCAACTCCACCCTGCATGAGTTGAGCTGCAGAGCGGAGGTTAAATTGGAGATCGGCGATGACGAGCACATCTCCAATGTGGATGGTGAAGTTGGTGTCGCTCGACTACAGGTAAACTTCTCCGATGTCGTAGGCTTGCAGTCGATTGTTGTTTGCGACGGTGATCTCGCACGGTCGTCGCATTCTCTTCGAGTTACTGATGTAATTCATTGACCCCGCCATGCGTTGTCCGCAACAACTATCAAGGTACCACGTGTTGAAGTTGTCGCGGCTTCGTCGCGCGATGCTGGCGAGCTTTGGAGTAATTATGCGATCAACATCAACGCAATACAGTGAAAAGGTCGTTTTTTTGCCTTACTATGAAGCCAGGAAGAGACTCCGGTGTGCTCGAAGGCAACTCGAAACCAGGTGGGAGATTTGTTGGTCTGTCGAGGTGGGGGTGGAGGTGGTGGTAGCAGCGGTGGAGGTGGCGGGGGTGGTGGAGGCGGTGGGGTGGGCGCAGGGGGCTCGGGTGGCGGTCGAGGTGGAGCTGGTTAGGGTGGAGGCTCTGTGGCGGCGACTGGGGGTGCAGCTCGTGGCGGCGGAGGCTCTGGGGGTGGACAGCAGCAGCAGCCAGGCCAGCAGGAGACACTCACGCCCCAGTAGCTTCATGAGTGGGCTGTCCAGCGTGGCTCCTCTAGGGGTAGTGGTCGTTGCCTGTACGTCAGGCGCACGGGTCCCCGGGCTGGTAACCCCTGCGGGAAGGTTGGGCACACTGAGTATCGCGGTTTCTTCCGTTTCGAGGATGCCTGGCGCACCGAGTACGGTGATGATATGGAGATCCCCAACTGGTTAGAATTGCTAGCGAAGGGGGTGGATGCGTTTGCTCTTAACTTTGACAAGATCAATGCTGGCCTATATGCTATGTATGCTGGTTCTGCTAGTGTTGAGGGTGACAGTTACTCGTGCCTCGCGCTGCTGGTGTAGAGGCAGCTGCTCTAGGCGCTTGTGAGTCTGCTGCCACAGGTGCTGCCCCTGCTGAGGCCTTGCACACCTTCGCACGCGTCTCGCCACTTCTTCCACGATTGCACCACAGTCACACCGCTCACAGCACCTGTCCCAGTCACGCAGCCACCTGGCAGGTCAGGTGGCTGCATTGGGTCAGTTAGCTGAATCTTGTTCGTGTCGCCTTCTCACGCACCCATCTCTCCTGTGGCACCAATGTCTTGGTCACCCCTCCCTGCCGCGTCTGCGTGACATGCATTCTCGTCTCCTTGTCTCTGGCCTCCCCAGGTCCCTGCCCCCGCTCCCGCGCTCGCTCGCACCGCCGTGACTTCCCTGCGTCGAGGGGTGGCAGCGCGCCGCTCCTCACTCCTCCTCGTTTCCTCCTACCACTGCGCCTCTGCAAACCCTCCACATGGACGTGTGGGGCCCCGCCCGTGTCCGTGGACAGGACCACGAGTGCTACTTTCTGCTGGTTGTTGACGACTACACGCGCTACACCACGGTCTTCCCCTTGCAGAGCAAGGCGGATGTACGCGGTGTTTCGATCCCCTGGATCCACACTGTTCATCGCCAGCTGAGCGCACGGTTTCAGCAGGACCTTCAGGTCCTACGACTGCACTCTGACAGAGGCGGTGAGTTCCTTGAGGACTTTTGTCGTTCACGCTTCCGGAATCGTTACAGCAGAATGGGATTGTTGAGCGTCGCATTGGCTTGATCATGGAGGTTGCTCGCACCTCCATGATCCATGCAGCTGCTCCCCACTTTCTGTGGCCGTTTGCGGTCCGATACTCCGCGCATCAGCTCAACCTCTAGCCCTGTGTCCCTCTGCCAGAGACCTCGCCTATACTGCGTTGGAAGGGGAAGGTTGGCGATGCGTCGGCGTTTCGGGTCTGGGGCTCGCTTGCCCTTGTCCGCGATCCTACCGCGGGCAAGCTCTCTCCTCGTACTCTCCGCTGCGTCTTCCTTGGCTTTCCCACCGACACCCCGCCCTGGCAGTTTTACCACCCTGCCTCGCACCACGTCCTGTCCTCCGAGGACGTCACCTTTGACGAGTCGGTTTGCTTTTACCGTCTCCACCCCCAAGCGTCTTCTCCTGTCCCCCCGGCGCCCCTCTTCCTGGTTCCAGGTCCCCCCCGGTAGACCCCCTCCCCCCACAGGGTCCTGCTCCCTCACGTGTGTCTCAGGTCGACCCACCCCCCTTGGTTGAGCCTTTGGAGGTCTCCTTTGACACCTCTGGCCCAGTTGAGGGGTGTGACCCCGCTGCTGACGACACAACGGCCACTCGCCGCGGGTGGTTACACTGGGGGTGAGGACTCTGGGGATGTTGGTCCTGGGGGTGCTGAGTCTGGGGGTGCTGAGTCTGGGGGTGCTGAGTCTGGGTGCTGGTTCTGGGGGTGTTGCTTCTTAGAATGCAGATTCTGGGGTCGTTGCGCGTCCTAGTTGTGGTGGAGTCGTGGGTGCTCCTTCTGGAGGTTCTGGCGTTGGACAGCAGCTGCAGTCTCGTCGACAGGAGACTCTCTCGCCGCAGCACCTTCGCGAGTGGGTTCTTCGGCGAGGCCGCTCTGGTTGGGGTACTGGAGCTGCTGGTGCTGGAGGTGCTGGAGCTGGAGGAGCTGGTGGTCCTGGAGCTGCTGGTGCTGGAGGTACTAGAGCTGCTGGAGCTGGAGGTACTGGAGCTACGGGCGCTGGAGGTGCTGGAGTTGGAGTTGCTGGAGGTACTGGAGCTGTTGGTATTGGTGTTCCTGGAGCTAGAGGAACTGGAGATACTGGAGCTGCTGGTGCTGGAGGTGCTGGAGCTGGATGTGCTGGAGGTACTGGAGCTAGAGGTGCTGGAGGTCCTGGAGCTGCAGGTGCTGGAGGTGCTGGAGCTGGAGGTACTGGAGCTGCTGGAGGTACTGGTGCTGGAGGTACTGGAGCTGGAGGCTCTGGTAATGTGCAGTGGCAACCGTTTTTCTTGCCGCAGCCGCAGTCTTCACTGCCACCACCTGACTCGGCACTTCGCCAGGTTCTTAGTCTTCCGTCTTCCAGTGGCCGTACTCCACCTCTCATGTGTCCTCCACCTGACCAGTCACAGCCGCCGTAACTACCTGGCTCCCCCACTGCCTCCTCCTTCTCCTTACCCTGAGCAGACTGACTCCCTAACAAAGCGTCGTGAGCCTGAGTCTCTTCATGCCTCCCCTGTTTGCATTTTCAGTCGTACTCGTCGTCCTCGTCCTCCACTAGTCCCCGGTAGACACACTATGGCACTTCGTCCTTCCTCTGTTCTACAGCATGTTGCTCTGCCGTCTCCTCCGGCGTCCTCTCCGCTTGACGTTCCTAACCCTGAGTCCGACCTTGCTCGTGCTGCTAGTCCTACTGTCACGCGCTTCTTGGCCACCCTTGTCACTGACCCTTCCTTTGAGTCTATTGCTGCGTCTGCCTTAGTCATTGAGCTCGTCGATTTTGCTGCTACCTGTCGTCTCGACTACGTCGCGAGTCTTGTTACTGAGTCTGAGTCTGACTGTCCTCCGTCCGTCGGAGGTGAGCTTGCCCTTGGTAGTGACGTCCTTGAGGACAGACTGTTTGAGCTCGATTGCCTAGCGACTGTTGTACCTCATCCCGCGTCCGTGGTGCTTTGCCCTGAGGGAGACCCGGATGCACTAGTCAGCCCGACCCTGCGCACTCACGCAGAGGCGATCACAGGTGAGTACTCCTCTCAGTGGCAGACAGCAATGGACGCAGAGATGGCTTCCCCCACTCGTCTCTGGTTCTGTCTCGTAGAGGTCCACTCGTTCGTCTTCTGTGCTTGGTTCTAGCTGTGAGGCCGAGATCTACGCTGGGGCTGTGGCTGCACAGGAGCTACACTGGCTGACCTACCTGCTGATTGACTTGGGGGAGCGGCCTCATTCTCCTCCAGTTCTGTACGTCGACAACAAGGGCATGCTTGCCTTGTGTCACGAGGAGAGACTGGAGCACAGAACGAAGCACATTGCTCTTCGCTACTTTCTTGCTCGAGAGCTGCAGCAGCGTGGACAGCTTCCTCTTTTATACGTGGCCTCTCGGGCCAACACTGCTGATGTCTTCACCAAGGCCCTTGGGTCTGGTGATCATCAGCTTTTCTGCACTGCTCTTGGGCTTCTGCCCACTCTGCCTCACCTGCTTTTCTCTTGATCTTGCCTTGCACTTGTTGTACACTGCTATATATGCTTATACCTGCATGTTTACTCTTGCTATGTTGTGATGAGTGTACTGGATTGCTATTAATAACCATGCATGTGAACTGGCCTTGTGGCCGCTTGCTTGTGCTCAGAGTGTGTGGTGTCCTTGAGATCCACCCTTAGCTTTGCTTTGTCTTGTTCTCTTGCATGACTGGTCTTGTGACCGTTCGTTGTGTTTGCTATCCCCCACTTTGCCTGTGGAGGTGTGTCAAATCATGTTTGTATGTCTCTAGGCTGTAGTGGGGCATACTCTAGTGAGTACAACACTTTAGGGTTTCATACTTGTACTCATCATCCTTCTCAATGCAATCATTCCTGCCTAGTGATTCAGACATCAGAAACATGTATCCTCTGCGCAGAGTCATCAGGGTAGCTTATAACATACCGTATTCTCCCGGACAAAAAACCTGCCGAAATTGTACCCCCCCCCGGGTAGCTTGTGCGGGGTGGGTGCTATAGGCGACCTCGTGTGTACTATACCGCCCTTTTTGAGTGATTTTTTATAACACCCCCCTTTTCTTACAGATTCCTTATTATAGTTGTTAACGAGTAGGTGCACGTACGGGAGGATATCGCGAAAATCTCTCCCTTGATGAAATTGTCAAAACATGTTCATATGATGTTAGTTCTGTTAGGCTGCAGTGTGGTACGTTGTATAGGGTACCACACAACTCTCTCGATACTTGTACCCTAATCCCCTACTAGTCTACCATTCCTTAGTATTTTGAACATGGTATTAAGAGCAGTTAGGTCCTTTAAGACCGTTTTTTTTAAGAACGTAGGGTTACCACTGCCTCTTCCGCTGCCCGTAGCGCGCCCCAAGGGGGTGCCTCTTCGCTGCCCGTCGCGCGCCCCTAGGGCGCGTCGTTTTTCTGCCCAAATCGCGCACCTATCGAGCGCCTCGTTCCCTGCCCCACGCGCGCCCCGCACTATGCCCGAATCACGCCCCGTACGTTGCCTAGCGCGCGCCCCGTTCCCTGCCCCGCGCGCGCCCCGTTCGCTGCCCCACGCGCGCACCATCTGCTGCCCCGCGCACGCCCTGTTAGCTGCCCCGCGGGTGCCCCGTCTGCTGCCCTGCCAGCGCGCCACACGCCCTGCCCTGCCTGCGCCACGCGCCCTGCCCTAACCTGCGCCACGCGCCATGCCCTGCCAGCGCGCCACTCGCCCTGCCCTGCCTGCGCCACGCGCCCTGCCCTGCCTGCGCCACGCGCCCTGCCCTGCCTGCGCCACGCGCCAGCGCCCTGCCCTGCGCGCGCTAGCGCCCTGCCCTGCCCGCGCCAGTGCCCTGCCCGCGCCAGCACCCTGCCCGCGCCAGCGCCCTGCACTGTCCGCCCCAGCGCTGCCCTGCCCTGCCTGGCCGCCGCCAGCGCTGCCCTGCACGCTGCCCAGCGCTGCCTTGCCCTGCCTGGCTGCCGCCAGAGCTACCCTACACACTACCCAGCGCTACCCTGCCCTGCCTGGCCGCCGCCAGCACTGCCCTACACGCTGCCCAGCGCCCCGCTGCGCTGCCCTGTCCTGCACGCCACCGTGCTGCCCTGCCCTGCAAGCCTGCGTGCTGCCCTGCCCAGCGCCCCGCTGCGCTGCCCTGTCCTGCACGCCAACGTGCTGCCCTGCCCTGCAAGCTAGCACGCTGCCCTGCGCCCCCTGCCTCACGCTGCCCTGCCCAGCGCACCGTGAGCGCCCTGCTGCCAAACGTGCCCTGCACGCCCTCCTGCCCTACGTGCTCACGCTGCCTGCGCGCTCCTGCCCTGCCCCACGTGTACCGCCAACTGCCGCTATCGCCTGCGCACGCTCCTACAGGTGCTACTGCTACTGCTCCTACCACTGCTGCCACTGCACCTAACGTTCCAGCTACCGCCACTGCAGTCGTTTCTTTAAACCTTGCGCCGCTGCTGCTGACTGACATTGCCTACCATGGCCACTATCAGTGTCATACGTCAGCGGCAGCCAAGTGTGCATGAGTCTCTCTCGTCACAGCAGCTTCGCGAGTGGGCTATCTGGTGGGGCAGCCCCGGTGGCGGAGCTAGCCGTGCTCGTCGGCGGAAGCCGCTTTCACCACAGCAGCGTCGTGAGTGGGCTGTCCGGTGGGGTACTACTACTGGAGGTACCTGTGAGTCTACTCCTGCTGGTAGTGCCGCTAGTAGACGCGGAGGTTCTGGGGGTGGACAGCAGCAGCAGCAGCGTCCGCTGGAAGACTCTCTCCCCGTAGCAGCTTCGTGAGTGGGCTGTCCGGTGGGGCAGCCCCAGTGGCGGAGGGTTTCGGGGTACTCGTACTGGAGGTGTAGAGGCACCTGGTGGTGTAGAGGCTACTAGTCTCGGTGCGTGTGACTCAGCTAGCGCAGGGGCAGAGCCTGAGGAGACCTTGCACACTTTTACCCTTGACTCAGGCGCGTCTCGCTGCTTCTTCCGCGACAGCACCACAGTCACACTGCTCACAGCCCCTGTCCGTGTCACACTGGCCGACCCCTCCGGGGGCCCGGTAGTCGCGCGTGGCGCTACTGTTCTCCCCTGTCCGGCGGCCCCTTTCGGCCTCCTCACAGGTCTCCACCTCCCCTCGTTCGCTAAGAACTTGGTGGCTACCTCTGTCCTCCAGGACCAGTGGGTTACTGCCACCCAGCCTGGAGGCGAGCTAGTGGCGATCTGTACGGACTCGCGCACTGGTGAGCACCTTGCCACGTTCACTCGGAGGCCTGGGTCTGGCCTGTACACACTGACCACCGAGTCTGCACTGGTAGCCGAGTCAGGTCAGGTAGCTGCGTCGGTTGAGGTCGCTGCGTCTTGCTCGTGTCATCTCCTCACGCACCAGACTCTCCTCTGGCACCACCGTCTTGGCCACCCCTCCTTGCCACGCCTTCGTGGCATGCACTCCCGTCTCCTTGTATGTGGGCTTCCCAGGTCCCTGCCCCCGCTCCCGAGGTCGCTTGCGTCGCCGTGCCTTCCCTGCATCGAGGGGCGGCAGCGTGCCGCTCCTCACTCCTCCTCGTTTCCTCCGACCACAGCTCCTCTGCAGACCCTCCACACGGATGTGTGGGGTCCAGCCCGAGTCCCTGGATAGGGCAGAGAGCGATACTTCTTGCTGGTTGTAGACGACTACACGCGCTACACCACGGTCTTCCCCTTGCAGAGCAAGGCGGAGGTCCGCAGTGTCCTGATCCGCTGGATCCGTGCTGTCCGTCGCCGGCTCAGTGCTCGGTTTCAACACGACCTCCCGGTCCTGCGACTGCACTCTGACCGAGGTGGTGAGTTTTCCTCCGGCCTCCTCGAGGACTTCTGTGGTGCTGAGGGCATCCGCCAGACGTTCACGCTTCCGGCCTCTCCACAGCAGAATGGGATTGCAGAGCGCCGCATTGGCTTGGTGATGGAGGTTGCTCGCACCTCCATCATCCATGCGGTTGCTCCCCATTTCATGTGGCCGTTTGCGGTCCGATTCGCTGCTGAGCAACTCAACCTCTGGCCCCGTGTCTCCCACCCGGAGACATCTCCCACTCTGCGGTGGACAGGCGAGGTTGGTGATGTGTCGGCGTTTCGGGTCTGGGGTGCCCTTTCGCTTGTTCGCGACCCTCCCGCGAGGAAGCTCTCTCACTGTACTCTTCGCTGCGTCTTCCTTGGCTTCCCTACCAACGCCCCGGGCTGGCAGTTTTACCACCCGGGTTCTCGTCGTGTCCTCTCCTCCCATGACGTCACTTTTGACGAGTCTGTCTGCTTCTACCGTCTCCACCCCCACCGCAGTTCCCCCATGCCCCTCCCGCCTCTCGCACTGGTCTCCGACTCCCCCCCCCAGTAGCCCCACTCCCCCCGCAGGGCCCTGCTCCCTCAGGTGTGTCTCAGGTTGACCCGTCCCCCTTGGTTGAGCCAGTCGAGGTCTCCTCTGACACCTCTGGCCCAGCTGAGGGGGGTGACCCGAATCTTGCTGTCACAGTGACCCCTCGCCGCTCCGCGCGCTTGGCGGTCCCTCCTGGGTTTCCGCCTCGACCGTCTTCACCGCCGTTGCAGCCTGTCGCTGTGGACTCTGGTGCTGCACGTGGTGGTGCCACCGGGGGTGCGGACTCTGGGGGTGCTGGTTCTGGGGGTGTTGAGTGTCCTCTGGTACAGGAGGTACTGGAGGTGCTGGTGCTGGTGGTCCTGGTACGAGTCGGCAGGAGGCTCTCTCGCCGGAGAGGCTTCGCGAGTGGGCTGTCCAGTGGGGCAGCCCCGGTAGTGGAGCTAGCCGTCTTCGAGCGGGAGGTACTGGGACTGCTGGAGCTGGAGGTGCTGGGACTGCTGGAGCTGGAGGTTCTGCTACTGGTGGTACTGGGGTTGCTAGTGCTAGTGGCACTGGTGCACGTCGGCAGGAGACTCTCTCGCCGGAGCGGCTTCGCGAGTGGGCTGTACAGTGGGGCAGCCCTGGTGGTGGAGCTAGCCGTGCTCGTACAGCTAGAGCTGGAGGTGCTGGGACTGTTGGTGCTACCGGAGGTACTGGAGGTGCTGCTGCTGTGGGTGCTGCTGCGGGCAGTCATGGTGGTGGCGCTGGACGTGCTGGAGCTGCAGGTTCTGGGGGTGCTGGCCCTGGAGGTGCTAGTGCTGGTGTTCCTGGAGTTGGCCGTGCTGGAGGTACTGGAACTGGAGGCACATGTGCTGCTGGAGGTACTGGAGGTGCTGGCCCTGTAGGGGCTAGTGCCGTTGTTCCGGGAGTTGGGGGTACTGGCGGTGCTGACACTGGAGGTGCTACTGGAGGTACTGGAGTTGGTGGTGCTAGTCGACAGGAGTCGCTCTCGCCACAGCAGCTTCGCGAATGGGCTGTCCGTTGGGGCAGTCCCGGTGGTGGAGCTGGAGGTACTGGTTCTGGGGGTGCTGTTGCTACTGGAGCTGGAGGTTCTGGGGGTGCGACTACTCAGCCGCCGCAATCTGCGCTTCGTCACCTTCTCGGTCTCCCGCCTGCTGCTACTGAGTTCCCGGTTGCTGGTTCTACTCCTCCGTTACTGTTCCCACTGACAGTCCAGTCTCAGCCACAGCTACTACCTGGCTCCCCACTGCCTGCTCCTGCTCCTCACACTGTGGTGACAGAGTCCTTCAGTGAGCGTAGAGAGCATGCGCCGCGTCCTGTCACGCCTGTCCGTTCTCACCGTGATGTGCGTCCTCGTCCTCCACCTGTCCCTGGCACACACATCATGGCACTTCGTCCTTCCTCTGTTCCACAGCGTGTTGTCCTGCCGTCTTCTCCTGCGTCTTCTCTTCCTCACGTTCCTGACCCTTAGTCAGACCTTGTCCGTACTGCCAGTCCGACAGTCACTCGTCTCCTTGCCACAGTTGTGACTGACCCTTCCTTTCAGTCTGCTGCTGCGTCTGCCTTAGTTGCTGAGCTTGTTGACTTTGCGGCTTTGTGCCGCCTTGACTACGCTGCGAGTCTTGTTTTTTACTCTTCCTGTCCTCCGTCCGTCGGGGGTGAGCTTGCCTTTGGCTGTGACGTTCTTGAGGACAGGCAGTTTGAGCTGGAGTGCCTAGCGGCCCCTGCACCTCATCTCGCGTCCATGCTGCTTTGCCCTGAGAGAGACCCGGATGCACTGGACATCCCGACCCCGCGCACTTACGCAGAGGCGATCACGGGTCCGTACTCCTCTCAGTGGCAGATAGCCATGGACACAGAGATGGCTTCCTGGAAGTCCACAGGCACCTACGTCGACGAGGTTCCCCCACCTGGGGCGAACATAGTCGATGGCATGTGGATTTTCAGGGTGAATCGGCCGTTGGGTTCTCCGCCTGCCTTCAAGGCGCGTTACGTTGCAGGAGGCTTCAGTCAGTGTGAGGGGGTCGACTTGTTCCAGACCTTCTCCCCCACCCCGAAGATGACCACTCTTCGGGTGCTACTGCACGTTGCAACGCAGCGCGACTACGAGCTGCACTCCCTCGACTTCTCGACAGCCTTCCTGCAGGGCAACCTTCACGAGGCTATCTGGTTGCGCCGCCCACGTGGCTTCACTTGGTCGTTTCCTGAGGGTACCCAGTGGAGACTTCGGCAACCAGTCTACGGCCTACGACAGGCGCCCCGCGAGTGGCACGACACACTGAGGACGACGCTTGCAGCTCTTGGGTTTGCTCCTTCGACTGCTGACCCGTCGCTGTTTCTACGCACTGACTCTTCGCTGCCGCCGTTCTACATCCTCGTGTACGTCGACGACTTGGTCTTTGCCACTGCTGACACTGAGGCACTCGCCCACGTGAAGTCGGAGCTGCAGAAGAGACACACGTGCACAGACCTGGGTGAGCTGCGTAGCTATCTTGGCTTGCAGATCACCCGGGACAGAGCACGCCGCACCATCACCCTCACTCAGTCACACATGGTGCAGCAGGCCCTTCAACGCTTCGACTTCTCATGGTCCTCTCCACAGCCCACTCCTCTGTCTACCAGCCACTTGCTCTCAGCTCCACCTTCGGACGAGTACGTAGAGCCGAGTGTTCAGAGCTTGTGGGTTGCCTCATGTACCTGATGACGTGCACACGACCTGACCTCGTGTACCCTCTCAGCCTCCTGGCTTGCTACGTGGCTCCCGGTAGACACTGAAAGGTGCACTAGGAAGCTGCGAAGAGGGTATTTTGTACTTGTGCAGTACATCGGGCATGGGGCTCGTGCTTGGAGGACTTGGTCCAGTTGTTCTCACCGGTCACTCAGACGCTTCTTGGGCTGACGACCAGACGACTCACCGGTCGACACAGGGGTACAGTTTCAGCCTCGGCACTAGTTCTGTCTCATGGAGGTCCACTTTCTCGTCTTTTGTACTTAGTTCCAGCTGTGAGGCCGAGATCTACGCTGGGGCTATGGCTGCACAGGAGCTCCGCTGGCTGACCTACATGCTGACCGACTTGGGTGAGCGGTGTCGTTCTCCTCCAGTTCTGTACGTCGACAACAAGGCCATGATTGCCTTGTGTTAGGACCAGAGACTGGAGCACAGAACGAAGCACATTGCTCTTCATTACTTCCTCACGCGAGAGCTGCAGCAGCGTGGTCAGCTTCGTCTTGCCTACGTGGCCACACAGGCCAACACTGCTGATGTCTTCACCAAGGCCCTTGGGTCTAGTGATCATCAGCGTTTCTACATTGCTCTTGGGCTTGTGCCCACTCTGCCTCACTTGCTTGTCTCTTGATCTTGCCTTGCACTTGTTGTATTCTGATATATATGATTATACCTGCATGTTTACACTTGCTAGGTTGTGATCAGTGTACGGCAATTGCTTTTTTAAACTTTGAATGTGAACTGGCTTTGTGGTCGCTTGCTTGTGCTCATAATGTGTGGTGATCTTTAGATCCACCCTGAGCTTTGTTTTGCTTAGCTTCGTCTCTAAACTGGTCTTGTGACCACTTGTTGTCCCCCACTTCGCCTATGGGGGTGTGTCAAAACATGTTCATATGATGTTAGTTCTGTTAGGCTGCAGTATGGTACCTTGTATAGGGTTCAACACAACTCTCTCGATACTTGTACCCTAATCCCCTACTAGTCTATCATTCCTTAGTATTTTAAACAGAAATGTCGCGGTTCTTTCACTTCAAATCTGCCGAGATCTCCCCCCTCCAACTATTTCGCTGTCGCCATGCGCTGGTGAATCTTCCGCTCCAAGTGGCAGAGAGGTACCACATGGCATTTTCGAGGGGGTGTTGCCGTTCGCGTCGAAACTCACATTCGCGCCTCATCCTGTGATGTTAAAAGGACCATGGAAACACTCAAGTTGTCTAATTTGAAAAACTCTTACACTAAAATATACCATATACATCCACCCGGATATTATGTAGCCTTTTCCTTTGAGGAGACCCCCCCAATTTTTTCTCTGTATTTTTAGCTATACCCTAGGGTGTTATGGCTGGGAGAATACGGTAACTCTGATAAATCAGAGAAATGTTTCTCAAAATAGGCTCTTAACTCTTGACTTAGTGACCTAGGGTTTGCCTAGGAAGCATTAGTGTCGAGGGTGAGCATGGCGAGAGAATACCAAGGTACAAATAGGAAACCAAGGGAGGTGCACCACCTACAAGAAATACCACAAACACTACAGTAGCTACAGCAAACAGTTTATATAATAAACAGAAGTTTAACACAGCCCCTAAACCGTTAGCTGCAGAAACCAGTATCGGGACACCCCCTGAAGCGGTACACCAGGCGCAGAGGAAAACAACAGAGAGGTAAGTGAGGAGGAGGAGGAAGTAACAAGGAGGAGGTGAGAGAGAGAGAGATGAGGAGAGGAGGTGGGGGGAGCCTAGCACGGCTAGCCCCTCTTACGAACCCCCGTTTTACCAAGGGGGGGGGGGTGAGAGAGGGATGAGGAGAGGAGGTGGGGGGGAGCCACGCGGCGAACCCCTCTTACGAACCCCCGTTTTACCAAGGGGGGGGGGTGAGAGGGGGATGAGGAGAGGAGGTGGGGGGAGCCACGCGGCGAACCCCTCTTACGAACCCCCAAGTCCACACCCCCTTTCAGCCACCCCCCTAAACCACACCCCCTTTCAGCCACCCCCTTAAACCTCACCCCCCTTGTTCAGCCGCCACCCGGAACCGCTCCCCTTCCGCCACCCCCTCACCCTCCCCCCACAGCGGCACGTGCGGCAGTGAGAGAGAGAGGAGGGGCGGCAGCAGGTTGCTCACACCCGCCACCCCAAACCCTCCCCCCCCCCACTGCTGCACGTGCAGCAGGGAGAGAGAAGGAAAGGCGAGTGGCGGCTGGCGTTGCAGCGTCTCTCCCGCCACTTCCCCCTCACCGTCCGCCACCCCAACCACGTCCCCCCACTGTCCGCCACCCCAACCACGTCCCCCCCACTGTCCAACACCCTCAACACCTCTCCCAGTAGCAGAAGCGCAGAGGGAGGCGTGGGTGAGGCAAGGGGGGGGGTGCAAGCGCGGCTGCAAAAGGGCCGACGGCTGCATTTGGGCCGATGGGGACACGAGAAGGCGAACAGCGGCGGCAGGAGCTGTGTCACCCACACGCCACCCCCACACCTTCCCCCTGTCAAACATTGTATATGTTTCTGTTCTGTAGGCTATAGTGGGTTTAGCCTTAGGGGGTACAACTTTCTAGGTTTTCCTACTTGTACTCCCAATGTTGTTAGTTCAACCACTTTTCTCATTCTGACATGGTATTACGAGCCTAGGTTAGGAACCTAGGACCGATCGTTCCTAAGGGCCCACCGTTCCGCTAGAAGCGCCCTCGTGCGCCCTACCTTCCTCGCGCCCTCGTGCGCCTCATTCCTAGTGCGCCCTCGCACGCCCCGTTTTTCGTGCGCGTAGCCCGCTAGCCGCCCGCGCGCGGCCCGTTTTTTGCGCGCGTAGCCCGCTAGCCGCCCGCGCGCGGCCCGTTTCTCGTGCGCGCGACCCGCTAGCCGCCCGCGCAGTCGACGCCGCCCGCGCGCAGCTCGCCCTGGCCTCGCGCGGCCCCTAGCACAGCCCGCGAGCTGCCCGTCGACCGGCGAGCGCCGCCGCCTCACACTCGTAGGCCGCCGCCCACACGTAGGCCGCCGCCCGCACGTAGGCCGCCGCCCTCGCGTAGGCCGCCGCCCGCACGTAGGCCGCCGCCCACACAGTCGCAGACCGCGCGCCGGCCCACCCTGCCCGAGCCGCGCCGCGCCGTCCTGCCCGAGTCGCGCCGTCCTGCCCGAGTCGCGCCGCCCTAACCGAGCCGCGCTACACTACTGTGCACCACCTGCAGCAACTGCTACTCCTCTTACTGCTACTGCTACTACTGTTCCTGCTGCAACTATTCCTACTGCTGCTACTGCCACTATGGCCAGTCCTACCGTTCTCACTTTTGACGCTGAGGGCCGTCCGATTAAGTTTGACGTCTGGCTCGATGACCTGCACCTGTTCCTCCAGATCACTGACAAGGACGATGTTTCCCTGTTTGACCACACGTCCGGCGCCGCTCCAGCACCTGCTGCTACTGCTGACAGTACGGCTCGCTCACAGTGGCAGACCCGTGACGCTCACGCTTGCCTAGCCGTTCGCAGCCACCTGCCGTTAGATGAGCGCGAGCATTTTGGCCAGCATAAGACCGCTAAGGAGCTGTACGATGCTGTAGTTGCGCGCTACTCCTCCCCTGCTACTGCTGCGATAGGCCGTCTCTCGCTGCCCTACCTCTTCCCCGATCTGTCCGCCTTTGCCACTGTAGCTGACCTCATCACTCACCTCCGTACTAGTGATCTCCGCTACCGTGCCGCGCTTCCTCCCGATTTCCTCGCCAAGAACCCTCCCCCGATGTACCTCACACTCTACCACCTAGTCACTCGCCTCCCTGACTCTCTTCGCGCTGTCAGGGACCACTTTCTCGCCCTCTCCCCCACTGACCTCACTGTCGACCTGCTCGAGAAGGAACTCCTTGCAGCTGAGACTAGCATTGTAGCTGTAGGTGCCTCTCGTGGCGACCCTCGCACTCCCTTCTTTGAGGGATGTTCCCCCTCCCCCCTTCTCCCCTCCATTGCATCTGCTGCTGCTGTCGACTACCTCGGTGCTGAGGAGGTCGGGGCTGCGTCTGCTCCTAGTGGGAGGCGCAAGAGCGGCAAGGGCAAGGGGGGCAAGGGAGGCGGAGGTGGTGGCGGGGGCGGCGGTGGTGGAGGGGGTGGAGGGGGCGGGGGTGGTGGCGGTGGTGGGAGTGGTGCTGGTGGTGGGGGGGTCAGTGGCGGAGGCGGGGGTGGTGGCGGCGGCGGAAGTGGGGGTGGCGGGGGTGGTGGTGGTAGTGGTGGCGGCTGTGGAGCTGGTGGCGGGCGCGGTGGAGCGGTGCAGCGAGGGGGGTTCGGTGGTGGCCAGAGGCAGCAGCAGCAGCGTCCCAGCGAGACCCCGTCGCCCCAGCAGCTTCGTGAGTGGTACTCTCAGCGTGGGGGGTCTGGGGGTGGAGGTACCTGCCCGTACGTTATCCGCACAGGTGACCGCACTGGCCAGACCTGTGGGAGGTTCCACACTGCACAGCGCTGCTTCTTTCGTCTCGACGACGCCTGGCGCGCGCAGTTTCCTGACGCCACTGAGCTGCCCCGCTGGGCTGATCTGATGAAAAAGAACATTGATATCTTTGCTCTTGATTTTGATGCTATCCTTGGTGCCATGTATGCATTGACTGTTAGTGTTGAGGGTGACTGTTACCTGCGTGTACCGCCTGACCCGGGTATTGGGACCAGTGAGGCTGCCGCTCTAGGTGCTAGTACGTCTGCTGCCCTAGGTCCTGGTGAGGCTGCTGCTCTAGGAGCTAGTGAGTCTGCTGCTCCAGGTGCTCGTGCGTCTGCGTCTGCTGGTACTGCGTTTACTGAGGCACTGCACACCTTCACACTGGACTCGGGTGCTTCCCGCTGCTTCTTTCGTGACCGCACTGTCCTTGAGCAGCTAGCTCGGCCTGTTGCTGTCTCCCTGGCTGACCCCTCTGGGGGCCCGGTCCTTGCGAGCTCCTCCACTGTCCTCCCTTGTCCTGCGGTCCCGTCAGGCACCCTGTCGGGTCTTTACCTCCCCTCGTTCTCTACGAACTTGGTGGCGGGCTCTGCTCTCCAGGATGGGGGTGTTCACCAGTTCACCCCTGCCCATGAGCGTGTGACCCACTGCACGTGTGCTCGGACGGGTCGCCACCTGGCTACCTTCACTCGGCAGCCGGGGTCGGACCTGTACACACTGACCACTGAGTCCCCTCAGGTAGCTGCGTCTGCGTCTGCGTCAGACCTGTACACAGCTGACCTGACGACTACACGCGTTACACCACGGTCTTCCCCTTGCGCACCAAGGGTGAAGTCCCTGATGTTTTGATCCCTTGGATCCGCAACAGTCGTCTCCAGCTGCACAAGCGCTTCCACACGGACTTTCCTGTCATGCGTCTGCACTATGACAGAGGTGGTGAGTTTTCCTCCGACCTCTTGAGGGCCTTCTGTCAGGGGGAGGGCATTGAGCAGTCGTTCACGCTTCCGGCCTCTCCTCAGCAAAATGGGGTTGCTGAGCGCCGCATTGGCTTAGTCATGGAGGTCGCTCGTACCTCCCTGATCCATGCGGCTGCCCCCCATTTTCTGTGGCCGTTTGCGCTTCGATACGCTGCGCATCAGCTCAACCTCTGGCCCCGTGTCTCCGTTCCGGAGACCTCGCCGACACTGCGTTGGACGGGAGAGGTTGGCGATGCGTCGGTGTTCCGGGTCTGGGGATCTCGTGCTTTTGTCCGCGATACGTCCGTGGACAAGCTCTCCGCCCACGCTGTTCCCTGTGTCTTCCTTGGCTTCCCCACTGACGCGCCTGGCTGGCAGTTTTACCACCCCACCTCGCGCCGTGTCTTCGCCTCTCAGGACGTCACTTTTGACGAGTCGGTCCCCTTTTACCGTCTCTTCCCCTACCGCACTGCCCCGCTTCCCCCCCCGCCGCTCTTCCTCACCCCAGGTGTCCCTTCGGTAGACCCCCTCCCTCCCCAGGGTCCTGCTCCCTCAGGTGTTTCCCAGGTAGACGCAGTCGAGCCTGTCGAGGTAGCTGTCGACTCTGGTCCTGCGAGGGGAACTGAGTCTGGGAGTGCTGAGACTGGGGGTGCTGAGCCTGGGGGTGCTGAGCCTGGGGTGCTGAGCCTGGGGGTGCTGAGCCTGGGGGTGCTGAGCCTGGGGGTGCTGAGACTGGGGGAGCTGAGGCTGGGGTTTCTGAGACTGACCGTGCTGTGCCTGGTGGCGCTCCCTCTTCACAGCAGCTGCGTGAGTGGTACTCTCAGCGTTGCAGCCTCCGGCGTGGGGCTGCTGGAGCTGGGGGTTCTGCCGGAGTTGGAGCTGGTGGTGCTGCGGGTGCCGTGTTGCGGCCGGAGCCTCCCTCCCCACAGCGGCTGCGTGAGTGGTACGCTCGGCGCTGCAGCCTCCGGAGCGGCGCTCCTAGCGCTGGGGTGCCGCCTGCTGGAGGCCCTGGTGCTGCTAGAGGTGCTGGAGCCTCTGGTCCTGGAGGTGCTCGTACAGGCGGTACTGGAGTTGCTGGGACTGGGGGTTCTGCTCGAGCTGGAGCTGCTGGAGCTGGTACTGCTGGAGGTGCTGCTGGTGCTGGAGCTGCTGGAGGTGCTGCTGGTGGTGCTGCTGGAGGTGCTGCTGGTGCTGGAGCTGCTGGAGGTGCTGCTGGTGCTGGTGCTGCTGGAGGTGCTGCTGGTGCTGGAGCTGCTGGAGGTGCTGCTGGTGCTGGAGCTGCTGGAGCCACTGGTCCTAGAGGTGCTCCTACTGGAGGTACTGGAGCTGCTGGGACTGGAGCTGCTCCGGGAGTTGGAGCTGGAGGTGCTGGAGCTGCTGGAGCTGCCGGTGGTGCTGCGGGAGTTGTAGCTGGAGACCCTGGGGCAGAGGGTGCTGGTGCTGTCTCTGCTGGTTCAGGAGGAGCTGCGCGGCCGCGGCCGTACTACGTTCCGCTCCTTCAGCAGGTTCTTGGCCTACCGCTTTCTACTGGTCCTCCTCCTCCTCCCTTACTGAGTCCACCGCCTGTCCAGTCGCATTCGCAGTTACTGCCAGCCTCTCCACTGCCTGGTCCTTCTCCTTACTCTGGACCGACTAGAGGTCTTACGAAGCGTCGTGAGCCTAAGTCTCGTCCTGTGTCGCCTGAGACTCGTCTTGAGTCGCCTGTTCGCGCTGTCCGCACTGGTCGTGTTCCGCGTCAGCGTCCTCCTCCTGTCCCTGGCACTCACTATATGTCTCTGCGTCCTTCCACTGCTCCACAGCGTGTCCCTCTGCCGTCTCCTCCTGCGTCCTCTCTTCCTGACGGTCCGGATCCGGAGTCTGACTCCCTTCGTGCTGCCAGTCCTACTCTCACGCGTTTCCTCGCCACTGTTGTCACTGACCCTTCGTTTGAGTCCACTGCTGCGTCTGCTCTAGTCGCTGAGCTTGTTGACTTGGCTGCCGCCTGTCGTCTAGACTACGCCGCTAGCCTTGTTGCTGAGTCTGAGTCTGTCTGTCCTCCGTCCGTCGGGGGTGAGTGTGCTCTTGGCACGGACGTCCTTGAGGACAGACAGGAGGAGTTTGAGTGCTTTGCCGCTGCTTTACCTCATCTCGTGTCCATGCTGATTGCCCCTGAGGGAGACCCGGATGCACCAGACATCCCGACCCCGCGCTCTTACGCAGAGGCGATAGAGGGTCCCTACTCCTCTCAGTGGCAGTCAGCCATGGACGCAGAGATGGCTTCCTGGAAGTCCACAGGCACCTACGTCGACGAGGTTCCCCCGCCTGGGGCGAACATCGTCAGTGGCATGCGGATTTTCAGGGTGAAGCGGCCGCCGGGTTCTCCGCCTGTCATCAAGGCGCGTTACGTTGCACGAGGCTTCAGTCAGCTTGAGGGAGTTGACTTCTTCCATACCTTCTCCCCTACCCCGAAGATGACCACTCTTCGGGTTCTGCTGCACGTCGCTGCTCAGCGTGACTACGAGCTCCACTCTCTTGACTTCAGCACTGCTTTCCTACAGGGCAGCCTGCACGAGGAGATCTGGCTGCGCCGCCCACCTGGCTTCACTGGGTCGTTTCCTGCTGGTACCCAGTGGAGCCTCAGGCGGCCAGTCTACGGTCTCCGCCAGGCACCCCGTGAGTGGCACGACACACTGAGGACTACTCTTGCTGCTCTTGGGTTTGCTCCTTCTACTGCTGACCCGTCGCTGTTTCTACGCACCGACACCACTCTGCCGCCGTTCTACGTTCTCGTGTACGTAGACGACTTGGTCTTTGCTACTGCTGACACTGAGCCACTCGCCCACGTGAAGTCAGAGCTGCAGAAGAGACACACGTGCACAGACCTGGGTGAGCTGACAAGCTATCTTGGCTTGTGGATCACCCGGGACAGAGCACAGCGCACCATTACCTTGACTCAGTCACACATGGTGCAGCAGGTCCTTCAGCGCTTCCGCTACACGTACTCCTCGCCACAGTCCACTCCTCTGCCTACCGGTCACTCGCTCTCAGCTCCACCTTCGGACGAGTCCGTAGAGCCGAGTGGCCCGTATCCAGAGCTTGTGGACTGCCTCATGTACCTGATGACCTGCACTCGACCTGACCTTGCCTACCCTCTTAGCATCCTAGCACGCTATGTCGCTCCTGGCCGACACAGGAAGGAGCACATGGATGCTGCTAAGAGGGTGTTGCGCTACTTGTGCAGTACGTCGGGCATGGGGCTTGTGCTTGGAGGACGGGGTCGAGTTGTCCTCACTGGTCACGCAGACGCTTCTTGGGCTGACGACTTGGCTACGCAGCAGTCGTCACAGGGTTACACCTTCAGCCTTGGCTCCGGCTCTGTTTCTTGGCGGTCTACCCGCTCGTCTTCTGTTCTCAGCTCCAGTTGTGAGGCTGAGATCTACGCAGGGGCCATGGCTGCACAGGAGTTACGCTGGCTCACCTACCTGCTGACCGACCTTGGAGAGCCGCCTCGTTCTCCTCCAGTGCTGTACGTCGACAACAAGGCCATGATTGCCTTGTGTCAGGAGCACAGACTGGAGCACAGAACGAAGCACATCGCTCTGCGCTACTTCCTTGCTCGAGAGTTGCAGCAGCGTGGTCAGCTTCGTCTTGCTTACGTGGCCACTCGGGCCAACACTGCTGATGTGTTCACCAAGGCGCTTCAGCCTTGTGATCATCAGCGTTTCTGTACTGTTCTAGGCCTTGTGCCTACTGTGCCTCACTTGCTTACTTCCTGACTCTGCTTGTACTGTGATCCTTATATATGACTACCTGCATGTTTACACTTGTTAGGTTGTGATCACTGTATTTCTTGTTGTATTATCAACCTGCATGTGAACTGGTCTTGTGACCGCTTGCTTGTGCTCGGAACTTGTGTGGTATCCTTGAGATCCACCCTGAGCTGTGCTTTGCTTTGCTTTGTTTTGACTGGTCTTGTGACCATCTGGTTGTCTCCCACTTAGCCTATGGGGGTGTGTCAAACATTGTATATGTTTCTGTTCTGTAGGCTATAGTGGGTTTAGCCTTAGGGGGTACAACTTTCTAGGTTTTCCTACTTGTACTCCCAATGTTGTTAGTTCAGCCACTTCTCTCATTCTGACACCCCCCCCCCCCCCTTTCACTGGCGTACGAGCAGCAGGTGCGGGGCAGGGGAGCGGCGCAGTTGCGCGCATCCGTACGCGGCTGCGCTCGGCTGTGCGCGGCTTCACGCGGCCGTACGCAGCTGCGTGCGGCTGTGCATGGCTCCTCCGGCTGCTCGTAACGGGACGAGGGGCGGAGCAGCGCGGGACAAGGCGGGTGACGAGGCGACGGGACGACGGGGCGACTGGGCAGCGCGATGGGTGCAGCGCGACAGGTGTAGCAAAAACAGCGCCAGCATGTGCAAATATCACGCTACTGGCAGTAGGAACCACGACAACAGAACAGTAGACCGCCATGGACGATGGCGGGTTTGGTGGGCCCATGATGATTAGGTCCTAGGAGGGACCGGCTCTGATACCATGTCAAAATAGGCTCTTAACTCTTGACTTAGTGACCTAGGGTTTGCCTAGGAAGCATTAGTGTCGAGGGTGAGCATGGCGAGAGAATTGGCAAAGAGGAGGTTTCACTATTGAGCAAGGTACAAATAGGAAACAAGGAAGGTGCACCATCTACAAGAAATACCACAAACACTACAGTAGCTACAGCAAACAATTTATATAATAAACATAAGTTTAACAATTTTAAAGCCCGAGTACCACATGGTGTTTTATCAAGTTGTGTGGGTTTGAAATAGTGTTGGCGAAACCTGAAAAATAATTATTTCGGCATAGTCAGTGTAGCGAAAAAGCGATTGATTGACGAGGAGGAAAGGGGTCTAGCCAAACGCAAAGCTTTGACAAACTTGCAGGGCAGTGTGGGGCGACTGGAATGAGTGTCGCACGGATTGTTCTTTGACCAATCAGGATCAAGAAGTGGAGAACATCCTCGCCCAATGCAACTACTAGCAAAAACGAAAACGGGAAGCACCACAACCTCAGAACGAGTGAGGAGAAAAAACACCACGATCAATCAAGCTAACAACTTCACGTGTGAAATAACCGCAGGAAGGAGGTGACGTAGGTGACGAGCCAGAACACGTACATGCTGGGTCGCAGGAAGGAGCGTTGAGAAGAACTCGACATCGCGCGATATGGGAGTACTTCGTGTTGTATTAGGCACGTCGATTACCACTGGCAGCACGTAGGTCGACGGTTTCGGGGCATTGCTCCCGTAAACTGGGCTCGAAAGTGCCTATTACTTAGGGCAATTCCACGCTGTGGGGCGTCCACACTACGCAGATCCTTAGGGTTACGGAAACGTCACTGGTCGTCTAGCAGCGCGTCGACCCGCAAACGTCCAGCGCGCGCACTGGTCTGGTCGACAAGCAGCGTGGAGAGGGCGCTGGAACGAGGCACCACCACGCCAGGACAGGTACACGTGCTCCGCGCCCCTGCACTCTGCGCTCTGCCCCCTGCGCTCTATGTTCTGCCCCCGGCGTTCTGCCCCCTGCGCTCTGTCCCCTGCGCTCTGCGTTCTGCCCCCTCCGCTCTGCGTTCTGCCCCCTGCGCTCTGCCCCCTCCGCCCCCTGCGCTCTGCCCCCTCTGCTCTGCGCTCTGCGCCCTACGCTCTGCGCCCTACGCTCTGCGCCCTGCGCTCTGCGCCCTGCGCTCTGCGCCCTGCGCTCTGCGCCCTGCGCTCTGCGCCCTGCGCTCTGCGCCCTGCGCTCTGCGCCCTATGCTCTGCGCCCTGCGCTCTGCGCCCTATGCTGTGCCCCCAATGCTCTGCGCCCTATGCTCTGCGCCCTATGCTCTGCGCCATATGCTCTGCGCCCTATGCTCTGCGCCCTATGCTCTGCGCCCTATGCTCTGCACCCTATGCTCTGCGCCCTATGCTCTGCGCCCTATGCTCTGCGCCCTATGCTCTGCTCCCTATGCTCTGCGCCCTATGCTCTGCGCCCAATGCTCTGCGCCCTATCCTCTGGTTCCTATTCCCCTTCTCGCCAAACCTCCACCCGCCCCCGCCCCTTTCCAACCCCTACCCCTCATGGTTGTCCCCTTCCTCCCTTTCCCCCACCCGTTTTCTTCCTCCCGCATGAGGCAGGGAGAAAGGGCAGGAGAAAGGAATTCGAGGGAGGGGTGTCGTCCACTGCGGCATGTCTCAACCTCTCATGTGTGTCCCGCCCCTCCCCCTCTCCCCCTCCCCCCCTCCTCCTTCCTTTCTCTCTACCAGCCGCGCCATTCCCCTGTTCCTCCTCGCAGGGGGGGTGGCGCACAACATAGCGGAGTGCATGGCAGCACTCTCCGCCGCGCCCTTCCTCATCTCCGCCGTGGGGGATGACGCTGCAGGCAGGTCGCAATGCTGCTCTGCTCTGCTCCCCATGCCACTCCCCTCCTCCTCTCCTGCTCCCCTCCAGCCTGCCACTCCCGTCCCTCAAGTCCACCCCCCCCCCCCCCTCTCTCACGGCCCTCTAGGCCCATGGCCCACCCTTTCTTCCCCTCATCCGTGCTTCCCCACATTTCCCTCCCTGCTTCTCCTCAGTTCCCCCCTTGCTTCCCCTCATTTCCCTCCCTCTTCTTACGGTACTTCCTTTTTTCCCTCTCAGCCCTGCTTCCCTCTTCCCCCTCTTCCCTATCTCCCCTGTTTGACTTTAGTCTTGTTCCCCCTCCCCATCCCTCGTATTCCCTCCCTCTCCCTGGGTAGTGCAGTGACACCAATGAAAATTTTCTGGCACAGCAACTCGCCGAAGCCCATCATCCCATGCCACGCTCGTAGTGAAACCAGTTCCCCTCATGTTTTTTTCAAGGCCTTGAGAAGGGTAAAATCAAAAGTATCAGGATCATGCCTCTATCTACCCTTCTGACACTCTTAGAGCGTGTTCCTATCCTCGTATCAAGACAACCTCGTATCAGGCTCACACTGAAAATTTCCCTAAACCCAAAACCTCTCGCTAGTTTTACCAGGCAAAAGGTACATTCTTGATACGAGGTTTCCTGATATGAGGCCGTAGGAACACGCCCTTAGTGCCCATGCATCTTGGAAGAATATATTGCACTGCAGAAAACAAAATTACATATTGTGCTTTTGATATGGATATCTCCAACAGTAATACGGTATCATGCTTGCATACAACAGGCAAGAAACAGGTGGTGGTACGGTGTAAAGCATGGACTAGCTCTAGCTGCGCCTCAGCTTGCTCCTCTGCTTCACCACTGAAAATTTGGGAGTGGAGTAGGCAGAAAGAATTGTGTGACGAAACATGGGGGGGGTGGTGTGAGGTGCCAAGGGAACAACTGCAGGGGAACACAAGCAAGCGCACATGATGAAAGCATGTACTGGTATGGGGAGACAGTGATGGGTGCACATGCATGGGAACTAGAGGGCGGAAGGTGAGGGGGAAGGGGAGGGCATGACTTAAAAGGGAAGGGTTGAGAAGGGGTGGAGAAGGGAAGGGCAGGGAAGGGAGGGAAAGGCGGGGATGGGGAGGGCAGGTGGGAACAGGGGAGAGGGTGAGGGGAAGGAGGGCTGAGGGTGGCAGGAAGGAGAGTTGTAACACGAGACTGGTGACGCGAGGGAGAGATCGGAGCGTGCACTGACTAAGATGGTTGAGGTGGACTTATATTTCTTTCCGCAAAAAAAAAAAAAAAAAACTATCAACGACTCGCTTTTGCCAACTAGCGCTAGTTTTTGCCTTGGAGCCTCCTAGCCTATGAGTACTACTTGGTAAGCAAGTTATGTGAGTGGTGAACAATGCATATGGTTGGCGATCATCGCGTCAGTTCTGGTTTTGGGCACTCGGGTTCCGTTGTCGCAGGACGATTGCCCGGGGTCGCGAGAGTTTTTTCAAAACAAGCAGGGTAACCCTGTTTTTGGCGACTTCAAGTTCAAGAATCTTGAACTTGAAAATTACCATGCTGTACTCGTTCTTTAACTCTCTAAAATTTACCCAGCAGGTCCAGAGTTTACTTTCAAAAACTACCGTATCGCCCCGGATATAACCGCAGGCCTATTAAAAGCGCATGCGCTTATATATGGAGCAATTCGCTTATGCCCGATCCTCAATTATAAGCGCACCCCCTGTGAAATCTTTACTTATTATAAGCGCATGCATAATTTTATTTTATTCCTGATTAGGTACCGTAACGATTTTCCGCTTTGCAGCGAGTCTACGTCCTTTGCTTTGACACCCTCGACAAGTCGGCCAACATACTCGCCCGTTCGGTTCGGTAAGGGCGGGAAAAGCTATACGGCACGAACGGGACTGACAGCACGCACGTGGGGGGGGGGCGAAGAGGCAAAAAATCGCCCTCGCGCGAAACGGCACGAAGCTGGCTGGCTGACAGCACGCACGTGGGGGGGGGGGGGGGGGAATCAATCGCCCTCGCGCGATTCTGATCTAAGACGCACTAATATTTCGATTCGATTGGAATCACAAGACTAAGATGAACAATTTGGTGCGCTTAAAACATATTTCTGTATTTGTCATTATATAAGCGTGTCGGAATAGCAGGCTAAAACGATAAACACGAAAGAGGGGTTTTCACTAGCATGCAGTTGAGTACATATAGCAAACCCTAATTCGGGCTGTACTCGCTACAGAGTACCCCACTGCAGGCTACACAAACATCACATTCTGACACACCCCCATAGTCAAAGTGGGGGTACAATCAACACAACAAGCAGTCATAGAGCAATAGTCCACAATGATAAGCAAAGCTGGAGGCAGTCACAGAGGGCAAGTGAGGAGGAGGAGAGACTGTGAGAGGAGTGAAGATAGAAGGCGACGGGTGAAGCCGCAGACACACGGGCAACAGGAACGGCGCGCACGGTGGCTACCGGAGCACTCAACCTCCGGACTACAGGAGTAACTGGCTCCGCGCTAAGCAGCAGCAGGAGCAACAGACCCACGGGCGACTGGCAGCAGCAGGCTCGCTGGCCTACCGGAGTACTCAACCCCCGGACTACTGGCGCTGCAGACGTCACAACGGCCACCTCCTGTCAACCTCCCCCAACTGTCCCACACCCCTTTCACACACTCCCTGCTGAACCACTAGCACCGCTCACACGCCACCCCCCTCGTACCACTCCGACGGCTCCAACACATCCACCCCCCTCAGCGGCAGCTGCAGCAGTGGGAGACGGAGGAGGAGGAGGAGCAGGGGACGGCTCACACACCCGGCACCCCCATACTCTCCACCCCCAAACCCTAACACAGGAGCGCGGGCAGCAGCGGGGGTGGGGCGCGGTCAGAAGCTCGGGACGAACCGCACGCGGGCTGCCCGGGCCGCGCGCGGGCCTGGCGCAGCCCGTACGGGCCGTGCGCGGGCCTGGCGCAGCCCGTACGGGCCGCACGCGGGCCTGGCGCAGCCCGTACGGGCCGCGCGCGGGCTGTACGGGCCGCGTGCGGGCCTGGCGCAGCCCGTACGGGTCGCGCGCGGGCCTGGCGCAGGTCGCGCGGGCCGCGTCGGGCGACGGGGGGCGACGCGACGGTCGACAGGGGGCGACGCGCGGTTCGACGGGGCAGAAAACCGCCGCGCGCCCCGAGCGCGCGGCGGGATGAAAAATCGCCGCGCGCCCGGAGCGCGCGGCAGGCAGGGGACAGCAGGAAACCGCAGCGGAAGCATTGGGTGGGGCCCACCCACAGGATCGACCCAGGAGGGTCGACCTGCTCTGATAGCATGTCGGAATAGCAGGCTAAAACGATAAACACGAAAGAGGGGTTTTCACTAGCATGCAGTTGAGTACATATAGCAAACCCTAATTCGGGCTGTACTCGCTACAGAGTACCCCACTGCAGGCTACACAAACATCACATTCTGACAAAGCGCATGCGCTTATGCCCGTGACTCATTTATAGGCGCACCCCCCCCAAAAACACTGATTTTCAAAGAAACAGAGTAATTTACACTGAAAAAATAGGGCCTGCCTCCAGGCTTTCTCCCTACTCCATACCTGCATATTCAACTGTACAAGCACTCAAATTACAAGGGTACCGTATGAACAATCTCACGAGGTAGCTTTCCTAAGTACTCACTTCAGCACAACCCAACATGCGCTTCACTAACGTGGCACTTGGCACTCCATCTGCCCATCTGCTCCCTGAATTCCTCCCTACTGCTCCCTGCAAGCAGCATCCCTGGCACTGGCACTGGTACTGGCACGGGTCAGACAACCCCCCCGTGTCAGGACATGACACCACTCCATTCACTGCTACACACTCAGCAACGCACACTTCTCCCTTTCTACCACAGCAACACACGCTGCACCCCCCCCTTCCTCTCTCCCCAACCCTGCTCTTCTGTCTCACTCAAGGGCGAGTGAGGAGCGATGGGAATTGGATGGGGGGCAGTCAAGAGGCGAGGTCTCCACTCCAGGGAGCACGTGGGGGTCAACTGTACACACACTCGTGTAAAGCAATGATACATCCAAGCCTAGCGTGTGAGAGGGAAAGGGCGGAGAAGGGGTGGGCGGGGTGGGGTAAAAGGGCGAGATAGGGGGTGGAGAAGGGGAGGGGGAGGTTTGGCGAACTGTAGAAGTGGAAGGGGAGGGCAGTTGAGCAGCGTGGTGTAGAGTAGGCTGTAGGGGCGCTTGACGGAGCAGCAGGGTGGTGAAGGATACAGGATTAAAACTGGATGGGGCGGCCATCGGAAGGACATGGTCTTGCAGCGGCGCGACACACCTTAGGCGATGCTCAGCACTGCTGCCAGCAGGATGAGCAGCAGCAAGAGCAGCAGAATGTTTGCACTCTAGAACTGGATGGGGCGGCAGTCAAGCGGCGCGGTTTCCAGCGGGCAGTAGGGGCACTTGAAGGGGCGCGTGGCGCCCTTGGCGAGCTTGAGCACGGAGGCACGGCACACCACGTGGCCACAGGGCAGCAGCACGGGCGGGTTGTCGGGGTAGGAGGCGGGCTCACGGGAGACAGGGCAGGCGAAGATGGAGTGGAAGTGGAAGGCGCGTGGCAGCTCGATCTCCACTGGCAGCTGCTCCATGCCCTGCCAGTCCCGTGCCACCCTCCTGCTGCTGCCGCCTGTACCAGCAGCAGCAGCAGTAGTAGGAGTGGTAGCAGCAGTGGTGGTGCTGCCGCCTGATCGGCTGATTCCTCCCCCGCTGCCAATCCCGCTGCTGTGGTTCAGCAGGGCGGCAAGCTTTATCAGCATTGGGAGGGCCTCGCCGCCCGCAGCCACCACGACAGCCAATGGGCTTTCGGCGGATTCGAGGCACTCGACGGCGCAGTAGTCTGCGGTGAACCGGGCGGCGATCTGATCCCAGTGGGCGGCAGTGAGTGGCAGGAGGTCGGCATATGGGGACAAATTCAGCCGCCCAACCCACAGGAGAGCGCAAATGAGGCGTTGGATGTCGGGGAGATGGGTGGCGGCGAATGGCGGGAAGTGCTGGCGCGCGTATTGGAGTGCTGCCGAGGTGGCAGGCCGTGATTGGCCGTTGCTGTCGTCAATGGCAGGATCAGACATGGGAAACGAGCCTTCCTTTTGCTGCTGCTGTTGCTTCCATATAAGCTGTTTCTGCTGCTCCTGTAGAAGATTCAGAAACTGCAGTCGATGAACTTCAAACTCCAGAGAGCTTGTCTTCAGCCCTCCAACCACCGCCTTCCCTCCCTCCCCCCCTCCCACCTTCACGTCCGGAAACCCCCCGGCAACTTCCCGCTGCAGCTCCTCCCGATGCTGCGCCGCCCAAGCCAGCGCCGGACCGAGGTCCTTGGCTCGGATAGCGTGCAGGATGGCATGCATGGCGCCGTACCTGCGCCGGTGCTCCTGCAAGCTCACTCCCTCGCCCACGCCCCCACCTCCGCCCCTCCCCTCCCCCCCTGCCACTGCACCTGCGCCCCCCTGCGCGCCCACCGCTCCCCCATCCTTGCCCCTCGCCTCTCCCCCAGCCCTGGCCCCCGCGCCACCTCCCCCCACGCCACTGGCAGACATCATTCTCCTCCGCGCTGACCATGAAAGGCGCGCCATTCCACCCCGCCCAGACACGCCTTCCCCCCACAAGCCCCCCACGCCCTCCCCTGCACTCCCCCCTCCGCTGCTGCTCCCCGTCCCCACGTTGCTCCCCCTTTCTATGTTCGCCTCCGCCCCTGCGCCCCCCGCTATCTCCATCCGCTCCTCCCCCTTCCCCTCCTCCTCCATCGCCTCCCCTTCCTCCCCATCCTCCTCTCCTTCCCGCACCTCTCCTTCCTCCGCTTCCTCCCCCACCTCCCCCCTCGCCCCTCCCCCCGCGTCCCCCAGACCCGCCTCCGCCACGAGCGCGTCCGCCACGGCGAGCAGCCCTTGGCGGAACAGATGCTTCGCGATCTCGCGGTTCACTATAACGGGGTCGAACTGCACGGCCTCTCTATAAGCACCTCCGATATCAGCCACGAACGTGCCCTTTTCCTTCTCCCGCTCCACAGCCTTGCTCAGCCGCGCCACTGCCCCGTGGAGTTCCCGATGCAGCGTTGCTATCTCCTTTTCCGGACCTAGGCTGCCGAGCCTGGACAGCAGGCTCGACACAGCGGCTCGGCAGCCAGGGTTGCTGTCGAGAGTAGCACTGGGGTGGCCAGGCCTGGTGATGTCCGTTGCCACGTCACCACTCGCATCACTCACAATTTCCCCCTTTTCCCCGCGCTCCGCCAATCCCTCCGCGCGTTCCGCCGTTTCCGCCTGCAGCTCCGCCTGAAGCGCCGCATGCGTCTGCTCCAGCGCCTGCTCCACCTTGTCGAGCAGCGCGAGCTCCTTAGCGCGTACGGCGCCGTGCCTCTTAACGAGGCGGGCGAGGGCGTCCTCGATAGTGCTGACGTCCATCATGACGTCAGACGACAGACGACGGGCGACAGGCGAAGCTGACTTGCGACAGGCGGCAGGCGAAATCTGCGAGAGCGCGTCGATTTACTGTCGATACGCGACGATGGACGCTTCGTGCGCCGAGCGGCAGCCAATAGGCGATGATCACAGCGACTAACGAAGCACGGGACGGACAGCGTTACGGTTGTGAATAGAATTGACGGCGCCTCTCGCTGCATCCGTCAGAGCCACACGAGTATTTCCGTCGAAGGGGAGTGATTCGTGGGGGACGGAGTGCGAATAGAGCAGCCTCCCCAGATCCTGCTGGGTTGATTATCCGAATACTCTGGTATAGCACTCTTGTGATGTCAATTTGATTCACAAATCAGCTGATTCCCTGTCGTAGAAAACGGGGTACTCAATATCAAGTCATTGCATTCAAAACTTCGACCCCACACGGTTTGGATTCCGCTTCCCCTACGCCCGCGCCCACCTGTGCGGCTAGTTTTCTCGAACCAATTGGATCATAGTCCCGAATCGCGCGGCTAGCTTGCGAGTCTGTGCGTACTCTTTAGCGTGGCGTGCATGTAGTTAGTCGATACTGTTACAGTCGCGCAGACCCGTCGGAGCGACCATCGCAGCTTCCGAAATTGCGGCCGTCGCAGGCAATGGACCGGAAGTTCGAGTTCCGGATAAAGGCGCTGGCGGTGGTGGCGACGGCAGCGGCGGGAGTGCTGACGCTGTACGCCGATTACGGCGACTATGGCGGCAAGAAGACCGTGCTCGATGATGTGAGTCGCGCGTCGGTCGCCCCCATACCTCCTCGTTTTGAGGCGACTCGATAACAAAGGCTCTGAAGAGGGGGTTTCCGCGGAGGGGCCTCCGAGAGAGCGCTGCAGAGGGGCCTTGCAGTCCCCTACTGTGTGTACGGAAAAGTTTTTTGAGGCGCCTCAAAGAAAAGAGACTTGTGAATGTGGCGGCCGTCGTTGGCGATGCGCGCTGAGCTCCATGACGTCGCAAGAGCGCAACCATATGCGCTGCGGCACGCGCACTGAGTGGTTGGCATGGCATGGCATGGCATGGGAACTTGGCAACTCCCTGCGAGCGCCACGGCTGCAAGTCAAGTGTGTGCTCGAGGCTGTGTGAGGAGCGGCAGATGGCACCGTGCCAAGTGGCCCTGCTAACCCTTCCTTGCACGACCTGCCCCATCCTCACCTCCCTCGCCCTTCACTCCCGCTTCCACACCTCGCAAACTCGCTCTCCGAACCCTCGCCCCTTCATTTCCCCTCTCCCCCAAACCCCTTTTCGTCCCCCCTCCTCCCCAAGCCTCTTTTCACCACCGTCCTTCCACCCCGCCTTCCACCGTTCCTGCCATCTCTTCTGCCAGCTGCACAGTACATCGCAGCGAGGAGGCAGCACGGCGGCTAAGAGAGGGCAAGGAGGGGGAGAGGAGAGTCCTTATGGGAGGCGGCGAGGAGGAGAAAACGAACGAGAGGTTCCCCCAGGATCCCCCTCGTGGAGGCCACACCATCCCTCGTCTGCTGTTGCCCCTTTCCCCCCTCCCACTTCTTCCCGCTCCCCTCCTCCCCCCACCCTCCCTGCCACTGGCCTGCCATCCGCCGTGGCAGGTGAAGGGGGCGTCAGCGCAGGTGAAGCGGTGGTTTCTGCGACCCAGCCAGGAGGAAGAGGAGGAGGTTCGCAGGCGACTGGGCGGGGAGGAGAGGAAGTAGGTGAAGTGTGATCCCTGTGCCCTATCTTGTCTATACGGTGTTGGGTCTTGACATGGCAACACGTGTTGTCAGCAACTACCAAGCAGCCATTGGGGCTGCTCTGCCAGCACCACCAAAGCCACCTCATGGTTGAGCACGAGCGATGAGAGGCGAATGCTGCTGTTGGCCCTCGCTGCCACGTGTGACCCGTGGCCGTACGGCCCCCCCACCACGAATGTCAGCGAGCGGTGCGGCTGGTGGGATTTAATACGAGAGGTAGGCCACACCGGGGAGGGAAGGCAAATGATAAGGAGGGAGGGAGGGAGGGAGGGAGGGAGGGAGGGAGGGAGGGAGGGAGGGAGGGAGGGAGGGAGGGAGGGAGGGAGGGAGGGAGGGAGGGAGGGAGGGAGGGAGGGAGGGAGGGCGAGTTGAAGGAAGGAGGCCAGAAAGGTGCAGCTGATGCACTGTGGTGCATGGATGGGCATGGGTGGGCATAGGTGCATGGGTGGGCATAGGTGCATGGATCGGCATAGGTGCATGCGTGGGCATGGGTGGGTGGGCATGGGTGCATGCGTGGGCATGGGTGGGTGGGCATAGGTGCATGCGTGGGCATGGGTGGGTGGGCATAGGTGCATGCGTGGGCATGGGTGGGTGGGCATAGGTGCATGCGTGGGCATGGGTGGGTGGGCATAGGTGCATGCGTGGGCATGGGTGGGTGGGCATAGGTGCATGCGTGGGCATGGGTGGGTGGGCATAGGTGCATGCGTGGGCATGGGTGGGTGGGCATAGGTGCATGCGTGGGCATGGGTGGGTGGGCATAGGTGCATGCGTGGGCATGGGTGGGTGGGCATGGGTGCATGGGTGGGCATGGGTGGGTGGGCATAGGTGCATGACAGCACAGGCATCCACGGGGTGTGACATGTCTCTCCCATCACCGCACCACAGCACAGCACAGCACCGCTCACGGCATCAGCACAGTCGGCAATGAGCTGCGCCAGCTGCTCCGAGGTCACTGTGCGACCCCGCTCGTCCAGCAGCACCACCTGGCGGGGCAAGGGGGAATGAGGAGCACGAGCAGCAGCACATAAGGGGGGAAGTGGGGCGCGGCTGATGCTACAGCGCCACACAGCTTGGGTTCCTGGTTGCGATGCCATGCCAGTGCGGCCTCGCCCGTCCAGCAGCATCACCTGGCAGGGCGGGGAGAGGGTGGTGGAGCAGGAGAAGTTTCACATCCAAGGGAGGGGTGAAGAGAGAGGGGGCAGAGAGGCAGGTGCACCTGATAGCGCTGGAAATGCCTGAGAATGCACGCACTTCCTCTACGCCGGAACACAGTCTGAAAGTGCAAGCACCCACCAGTAACTGCTGCTGCTGCCACTTTCACTGGTTGCTGTTGCCTCTGCACAACATTAAGGTTGTTGTTGTTTCATGCGAGAGTGAGTGAAAGTGCCACTCCACACAGTTGGAAGAAGATCGCCCACGCAAGGGAGCTTTTCCCTGGATCACGCATTGAGGCCCCTTTGCTCACACTCAGATGAGGCAATTGCGATGGGAGCTCACCCAGTCATGGGGGTGCAGCGCCTTGAGCACCCGGTCGCCCTCCGCCTCCACCTGCACTCGCACGTCACTGCCTACCCGCAGCAGCAGCCGTGGCAGTGAGAGCAGCAGTGAGAGCAGCAGTTGGAGCAGCAGGTGGAGCAGCGGCAAAGGAGAGAAGAAGGAAATGGAGGGATTTGTGAAGACATCAACCAAGGGCAGAGTGGAGAATGAGAACCAATGCTCCAAACAGCTTCGCAATGTGAGTGTGGGTGAGTGGCACACAGGATGAGGCCCAGGGCAACCTTTCTGAAGTTTCACCTGCCCGTACCGAAGTAGCGCATACCTGGTCCCCTTGGGGTTGGAGCGTACGGGCAGGTCCTCAAACGGGCAGTAGCGGGAAATCTTCTCCGCATAGTCCTTCACGAGCAGCTGTGTGCCCTGTGAGCGGTGCCGGCCCACTGATATCACCCGCACTGGCAGGCGGCGCTGGGAGGTGGAAAGGGGGTGGGGGAGATGCGGAAGGGGCACGCAGGGGGGGGAAGGGTGGAGACCTATATTGGCGGCTGTGTGCCCTGTGAGCGATACCTGTTCACTGATATCACCCGCACTGGCAGGCGGCGCTGCAAGGAGGGGGAGGCAGAAGGGTGAGGGGGGGGGTTGGAGAGGAGATGCGGAAGAGGCAAGGAAGGGGGGAGCGCGTGGTGCTTGAGGAGCAGCTGTGCGCCCTGTGAGCGATACCTGTTCACTGATATCACCCGCACTGGCAGGCGGCGCTGCAAGGAGGGGGAGGCAGAAGGGTGAGGGGGGGGGTTGGAGAGGAGATGCGGAAGAGGCAAGGAAGGGGGGAGCGCGTGGTGCTTGAGGAGCAGCTGTGCGCCCTGTGAGCGGTGCTGGTCCACTGATATCACCCGCACTGGCAGGCGGCGCTGGGAGGGGGGCGATGTAACGGGAGAGGAGAAGAGGGGAGCAGATGGGAGAGGGTAAAGGATAGGTCACAAGCGGCTGTGTGCCCTGTGAGCGATGCCTGCCCACCGACATCACACGCACTGGCAAATGGCGCAGGGAGGGGGGGAAGGAGATGGGGGGGATGCGAAAAGGGCAGGGAGAGGGGGAGAGAGTGTAGTCCTTCACTAGCAGCTGCATGCCCTGCCAGTGAACCGGCGGCCCACTGACACCACGTGCACTGACACCACGTGCACTGACACCACGTGCACTGACACCACGTGCACTGACAGGCGGCGCTGTGGTGAAGGCATGGAAGGGAACGGGGGAGATGAGGGAAGAGGAGCGGCGAGAGAGGAAGAGAGGACAAGAGCATTCCGCCTCACCCACTCAACGGACAGCTCTTCGCCTCACAGCCTCGTCAATCCTCGCCAGATTCCTCGTCAGGACCTCATTTCCTGAGTCGCCGTCATCGCCGCCACCGCCGCCGGCGGAAGACAGTGTCGGAATTCCTGAGCGACAGCGACTCACTATGGCCTGGCGGCATCGTATTGGCGCGTGCACGAGCGCCGTCGATCTGAGAGGCGCTACAGCCCACGACGCCGCCGATGACGGCGACGACGATGGCGACGATAGCGACGACGGCGTTGGTGGCACGCAAGGTACGACCACCAGCGCCGACGGCCATGGTCGCAAGGACCGCTGTGCAGGCGCCGCTGCTAGGCGCCGGAGGGTGGGTGCTGGTCCTTGGATTTCGCACACGGTGCGGGGGGTGGGATCTGCGACCCCTGCGACGGGCGGCAGTCGCACGGCCATCGCAGTCGGCGTGGTCAGGCGAAAAGGCTGCTTCGTTGGCTGAGTCTAGACTTGTGTGGGAAACTCGAGTTGTCGTGGGTAAGGGCTAAACAAAATGTCAGAACTTATAAACAGCACAGAAGTTTCTTGTGTTGGGGATGAGGGTGTGAGGGACCGCCAATAAGCGGGCGTGGAAGATTCATCTGGCGGAATTGCTACTGACCATTCTCACAACCGTCGACCCTATTCGCCGTGCGTGCCTTGCGACTTGGCTCACCCCAATTTGATCGACCTCGGATTGAAGTCAAGTTCTAGTTGGAAACGGAAATTGTTGGCATTTTAAAACCCGGGGTCCAAGAGTTTCTTAGGAAGGTTGCTAGGGCCAAGAAACGTGACTGGCTCGCGAACCAGGGTGCTGTCGAAATTTGTGGGTGTGGGTCGCAAATTATGAAAACCTCGCGATTGTAACCAGATCTGGAATGCAACGTCAAAGTTCGTTCGCAACTAGTTTCGGATGGGCGCGAAATCTGTTTACGAAATCGTCACTTCTATCGTCAAGTAATTTCGCGTGGCGAAATTTTGCCCGAAGGTTTTCGAAGTTAGGAAGTTTGAGTCAGTATGTACTGGGTCACACCTTACCAAAGTTAGGAAGTTCGAGGCAGTTTTGGCCTGTTTGGGACTCCGGTTTTAAATATAAAATGAAGGTCGCATCAACGACGGAGATTGTTGGCGGGCAAAAGAACCAAAACCCATCCGAATGGCATGCCGTTCAGGAGGCATCAACCCTAAACATATTGTCACATGTCGTTTAGGGTTGATCCATCTGCGATGGCATGCCAACAAATGTGAGTTCATGGCTCCAGTACCTCCAGCAGCTCCAGCTCCAGCTGCTCCAGCTCCAACTCCTGCAGCACCTCCAGCTCCAGCAGCTCCAGTACCTCCAGTACGAGCACCTCCGGGACCAGCGGCCCCAGCACCTCCAGTAGCTCCAGCTCCAGCAGCTCCAGCTCCAACTCCTGTAGCACCTCCAGCTCCAGCAGCTCCAGTACCTCCAGTACGAGCACCTCCGGGCTCAGCGGCTCCAGCACCTCCAGCAGCTCCAGCTCCAGTGCCTGTAGCACCTCCAGCTCCAGCAGCTCAAGTACCTCCAGGACGAGCACCTCCGGGACCAGCAGCTCCAGTGCCTCCAGCTCCAGGGCCTCCAGCGGCAGGCCCCCCAGCTCCAGCAGCGCCACTCCGGAGGCTCCAGCGTCGAGCAAACCACTCGCGCAGCTGCGGTGGAGAGAGAGGCTCCCGCCGTGACGAGACACCCGTAGGACCTCCAGCAGACAAAGTACCTCCAGGCTCAGCACGCTCAGGCTCAGCACCCCCAGGCTCAGCACCTCCAGGCTCCGCACGCTCAGACTCAATACCCCCAGGCTCCGCACCCTCAGACTCAGCAACCCCAGGCTCAGCACCCCCAGGCTCCGCACGCTCAGGCTCAGCACCCCCAGGCCCCGTACACGCAGGCTCAGCACCCCCAGACGCAGCACCCCTAGCAGCACCAGAGTCGACAGCTACCTCGACAGGCTCGACAGGGTCTACCTGGGACACACCTGAGGGAGCAGGACCCTGAGGGGGGAGGGGGTCTACCGGAGGAGGACCCGGTGCGAGGAAGAGCGGCGGGGGAGGGAGAGGGGCAGTGCGGTAGGGGAAGAGACGGTCAAAGGGAACCGACTCGTCAAACGTGACGTCCTGAAAGGGCAGGATACGGCGCGAGGTGGGGTGGTAAAACTGCCAGCCAGGCGCGTCAGGGGGAAAGCCAAGGAAGACACAGGGAATGGCACGGGAGGAGAGCTTGTCCGCGGAAGTATCGTGGACAAAGGCACGAGATCCCCAGACCCGGAACACCGACGCATCGCCAACCTCTCCCGTCCAACGCAGTGTCGGCGAGGTCTCCGGCAAGGAGACACGGGGCCAGAGGTTGAGCTGATGCGCAGCGTATCGGACCGCAAACGGCCATAGAAAATGGGGGGCAGCCGCATGGATCATGGAGGTACGAGCGACCTCCATGACTAAGCCAATGCGGCGCTCAGCAACCCCATTCTGCTGCGGAGAGGCCAGAAGCGTGAACGTCTGGCGAATGCCCTCCCCACGACAAAAGTCTCGCAAGAGGTCGGAGGAAAACTCACCACCTCTGTCAGAGTGCGGACGCAGGACGGGAATGACCGTCTCGAACCGCTCACGGAGCTGGAGACGGACAGCGCGGATCCAAGGGATCAAAAGATCAGGGACCTCCCCCTTGCTGCGCAAGGGGAAGACCGTGGTGTAACGCGTGTAGTCGTCAACAACCAGCAGAAAGTAGCGCTCGCGGCCCTGTCCACGGATGCGGGCTGGACCCCACACGTCCATGTGGAGAGTCTGCATGGGAGCAGTCGTCGGGGGAAACGAGGAGGAGTGAGGAGCGGCGCGCTGCCGGCCCTCGACACAGGGAAGGCAGGGAGGGGCAGGCGAGGGTGGGAGGGGCGGTAGAGACCTGGGAAGACCAGAGACAAGGAGACGTGAGTGCATGCCACGGAGGCGTGGCACGGAGGGGTGACCAAGGCGGTGGTGCCAAAGGAGCGTCCGGTGCGACAGGGCGCGACACGAGCAGGGGGCCGACAGCTGACCTGACGCAGACGCAGACGCAGCTATCTGAGGCGCAGTAGTCATTGTGTACAGACTCGACCCAGGCCGACGGGTGAACGTGGCCAGGTGCCGGCCAGTCCGGGAGCACGTACAGATCGCCACACACTGTCCTCCAGGGGTGAAGGTATCAACCCACTCATCCTGAAGGACGGCGTTGCTCACCAAGTTCGTGGAGAACGAGGGGAGATGAAGACCTGACAGTGAGCCAGACGGAACCGCCGGACACGGGAGAACAGTGGAGGAACGTGCAAGGACTGGGCCCCCAGAGGGGTCGGCCAGAGAGACAGCAACAGGTGCAGAGAGCGGTGTGACTGTGGTACTGTCGCGAAAGAAACAGCGGGAAGCACCTGAGTCAAGCGTGAAGGTGTGCAAGGCCGCAGCAGACGCAGTACCAGAGAGAGCAGACTCACTAGCACCTAGAGCCTCTATACCTGGGTCTGGCGGCATACACAGGTAACAGTCACCCTCAGCACTAGCAGTCAATGCATACATGGCAGCAAGGATAGCATCATAATCAAGAGAAAAGATATCCACACCCTGCCTAAGCAGCTCTGCCCAGCGGGGGAGCTCAGCAGCGTCGGGAAACTCTGCGCGAAAGGCGTCGTCAAGACGGGAGAAGCAGCGGTACTGGGTGTGAAGCTTCCCGCATGTCTGACCAGAGCGGTCACCTGTGCGAATGACATACGGGCAGCGACCTCCACCCCCAGCCGCCCCACGCTAAGCAAACCACTCATGAAGCTCCTGAGGCGAAGGGGTCTCACGCTGACGCTACTGCTGCTGCCTCTGACCACCGCCAAAGCCTCCCCGTTGGCCGGTACCACCCCGGCCGCCACCACTGCCGCCGCCTACACTCCCACTGCCGCCACCACTGCTGTCGCCACCACTCGCACTGCCGCCACCACCGCCGCCACCTACGCCTCCACCCCCGCCACCACTCCCTCCACCACCACCGCCACCTCCACCGCCCCCACCGCCCCCACCACCGCCTCCACCGCTGCCACCCCCACCACCCCTGCCTCCCTTGCCCTTGCCGTTGCGGCGCCTCCCACTAGGAGCAGACGCGGCTCCTACCTCCTCATCTTGAAGGTAGTCAACAGCTGCAGCTGAGGCGACTGAGGGGACAAGGGGGGAGGGGGAACACCCCTCAAAGAAGGGAGTGCGAGGAGTGCCACGAGAAGCGCCTACAGCGACTATGCTAGTCTCAGCTGCAAGGAGGTGCTTCTCGAGCAGGTCGACAGTGAGGGCAGTGGGGTCAAGGGCGAGAAGGAGGTCCTTGACTGCGCTAAGAGAGTCAGGGAGGCGGGTGACAATGTAGTAGAGCGTGATGTACATGGGAGGAGGTTTCTTCGCTAGAAAATTGGCGGGAAGCGCGGCTCGGTAGCGGACGTCACTAGTGCGAAGGTGAGTGACGAGGTCGGCGACTGTAGCAAAGGCGGACAGCTCTGGGAACAGGTAGGGCAGTATAAGACGGCCTAGAGCAGCTGTGGCCGGGGAGGAGTAACGAGCGACTACAGCGTCGTACAGGGCTCTAGCAGCCTTGTGCTGGCCAAAGTGAGCACGCTCGGCTAACGGCTAGGCGAGCAGCAGCGTCACGGGTAAGCCACTGTGAGCGAGTCGCACTGTCAGCTGTGTCGGGAGGGGCGAGAGAGGCGCCAGACATGAGGTCAAACAGCGAGACACCGTCTCTAGAATCACTCAGTAAGTACAGCTGCAGGTCATCTAGCCACTCGTCGAACTGTATCGGACGGCCCTTTGCATCGAACGAAAGTACACTGAGTGGCCATATCGGGCAGAGCAGTAGGGCGCGCTAGCAGCAGGGCATCACGCAGGCAGGGCAAAGCAGGGCGGTGGCCAGCAGGGCGGCTCGCAGGCAGAGCAGGGCAGGGTGGCGTGGCCAGCAGGGCAGCGCGCGGGCAGGGCAGGGCAGGGCGGATGCCAGCAGGGCGGCGTGCAGGCAGGGGCACGTGACGAGCAGTGCAACAGTGCGGGGCAAGGCAGGGCAGCAGCACGGAGCAGGGCAGGTGCACGGGGCAGAGCTTACATGTGCAGGCAGGGCAGGGCAGCCGCGCTTGCTGGCACTACACTGTGCAGGGCAATGACAGTAGTGCAGTAACAGTAGTGCAGTCGCAGCAGTAGGGCAGCATGGACAGCGGGCCGGCGAGGTGCAGGGCCAGTGCAAGTGCACGGGCGGCAGGGCAGGTGCGCACGGGCCTGGCGCGGGCTGTACAGACTGCGCGCGGGCCTGGCGCGGGCTGTACTAGCTGTGCGCGGGCCTGGCGCGGGCTGTATGGGCTGCGTGCGGGCCTGGCGCGGGCCGTACGGGCTGCGTGCGGGCCATGCGCGGGCTGTACGGGCTGCACGCGGGCGGCGCGCGGGCTGTATGGGCTGCGCAAGGGCGGCGCGCGGGCTGTACGGGCTACGCGCGGGCGGTTCGCGGGCTAAACGGGCCTGGCGCAGGCTGTACGGACTGCGCGCGCGGCAGGGCAGGGCAGCGGGAAGGCACGGGGAAGGGCAGGGCAGGGCAGAATTTCGGGCAGGAAAAAAAATTCTAAGCGGTGGGCCCTCTAAAAAATGGTCCTTAGGAAGGACCTGCTCTATACCATGTCGAGACTAGGTAAGGAGAATGGTTGGTCATTAGGTCAAGGGGGAGGGGTACAAGAACAACATCGAGGGAAATTGTGTACCCCCTAGTGCTAACACCCATATAGCCTAAAGCACATAAGCATATATGTTTTGACAGTGATGTGCGTGTCAGTCCACGTCGTGCTCAACCGTTTACAAACACCTGCGAAGTATGAGGGCGTGTTCCTACGCCTCATATCAGGCAACCTCATATCAGACTTGCCTGGTAAAACTAGCGAATGATTCTCGGTTTAGGGGAATTTTCAGTGTGAGCCTGATATGAGGTTCGCTTGATACGAGGCGTAGGAACACGCCCTGAGTACGCATGTGTTGGCACCTGTGTCAGAACTATGCATTTATATGTTACAATGCGATCTGAACTGGTAACCGAGTTTAACTAAGGGCCTAGGCTTAGAAGCCTAGGCCAAGCGGGTATCGAGGTCAAGGCCAAGGGAGGATCGAGAGAGTTGACCAAACAAGTTAGCTTCACTACAAGCAAAGCATACAAGATATAGTCGAGAAACACAAACAAGAGGTGCACCACCCAATAGCGAGGAAGCATGACTACACTAAAGCTAAAGCTACAGGCAGTTATAAACATATATAAATATATATCGCGACACACCCCCTTAACTGCCTGCAGCACATAACTAGAGCAAGTCACACCCCCGGAACCTGGGGAAGAGGTAGAAGAAGCAGGGGAAACAGCAACACAGATCAGCCATGAGAAATGCAACAACGGCAGGTGCAGGACCCGAGAGGTGGGCGTGAGAGCAAGCGCCGTGGCTGCAACGAGCAGCTGGACAGCGCAGCTCAGCACCTCCGGGGGCGTGCCTGCTACAGGCAGTAGTTGCAGTGATGGCAGATAGAGCCACAGTGACCTCAGCCACGGCAGATGCAGCAGCGACAGGTGCAGGACCCGGCAGGTGGGCGTGAGAGCAGGCGCTGTGGCTGCAACAAGCAGCAGGACAGCACCGCTCAGCACCTTTCGGGGGCGTGCCTGCTACAGGCAACGGCTGCAAATGCCCAACTTACTTCTCCCACCCCCTTACCCGCCCACTCGACCCCGCTGGTGCTGGCGGCTGGCGCTGGTGCTGGTTCCTGGTGCTGGCGGCTGGTGCTGGTGCTGGCGGCTGGCGCTGGTGCTGGTTCCTGGTGCTGGCGGCTGGCGCTGGTGCTGGTTCCTGGTGCTGGCGGCTGGTGCTGGTGCTGGTTCCTGGTGCTGGCGGCTGGCGCTGGTGCTGGTTCCTGGTGCTGGCGGCTGGCGCTGGTGCTGGTGCTTGTGCTGGCGGCTGGCGGGTCCGATGGCAGGGGTGGAGCGCTAGGCGGGCCGGGGACTGGAACGGACGGGGTAGTAGGGTCCACAGGTGGTGCCACGGGGTCGGATGGGGTGCAAGGTGCGGGTCGCGAGCGATCTGGCGCGTGTAGCGGCGTAGAAGCAGCTTCTCCCGCCACTCCCATCACCCCCGCCACTCCCGCCACTCCCTTCACAGCAGTTGCGAAGTCGACGGGAGGGAGGGCGTTGCCCTTGCGATGGGCAGCGATGTGCGTACGGGTGGCGGGGATCTGGAGACGGGCGGCACGGATCTGGCGACGGGCGGCAGTGAAAGGCAGGGCGCATACGGGGCGTCGGGTTCAAGACGGCGGGGAGCGAGCGGGTGGAGGGAACGGGTGACGGGCGGGTGGCAGGTAACGCGCGGACGAAGGGGTGCGGGCGGAAAGCGGGGCGACGGGTTAACGTGCGACGGGCGACGATGCAACGGACGGCAGCGAGACAGGGGCGGGCGACGATCGACGAGGCAGGTGACGGGACGTGACGTGACGGGCGGCAGCGCAACGGGACGGGCGACGGTCGACGAGGCGGGTGACGGGTGGTAGCGCGACGGGACGTGCGACGGGCATCAGCAGCGGGTAGTGCGGGGCGACGAGCTGCAGCAGGGCAGCGCGACGAGCTGATCGTCGTGGCGCTCACGATGCGCACTACGGGCTGCGCGGCGGGATGCGCCACGACGAGGGCTAGTGGTGGGCCCATGTAAAACGAACAGTCCTAAATCGGACCTAGCTCTATACCATGTTACAATGCGATCTGAACTGGTAACCGGGTTTAACTAAGGGCGTAGGCCTAGAAGCCTAGGCCAAGCGGGTATCGATGTCAAGGCCAAGGGAGGATCGAGAGAGTTGACCAAACAAGTTAGCTTCACTACAAGCAAAGCATACAAGATATAGTCGAGAAACACAAACAAGAGGTGCACCACCCAATAGCGAGGAAGCATGACTACACTAAAGCTAAAGCTACAGGCAGTTATAAACATATATAAATCTATATCGCGACATTATATGCTCTAGGCTGTAGTGGGGCACTCCTTATGGGGTACAGCCCAATTAGGTTTTGCTATACAAACCTTGTACTGCTGTCATTCTAGTTATTCTTGATTCCTACTTTCTGACATGGTTTCAGAGCAGGTTCCCTAGTGGGAACGTTTTTTTTTAGGGCCCACCACGATATTTTTTCCTGCCCTGCCCGAAGCGCGCCTCGCGCCTGCCTCACCTGCGCCGTCGCGCGCCCTGCCCTACTGCCGCCCGTAGCGGCCCTGCCCTCCCGGCCCGTCGCGGCCCTGCCCTAACGGCCCGTCGCGGCCCTGACCTAGCCGCCCGTCGCGGCCCTGCCCTGTCGCCGCCCTTCGCGGCCTGACCTAGCCGCCCGTCGCGGCCTGACCTAGCCGCCCGTCGCGGCCCTGCCCTGCCGCCCCACCCGTTGCGACCCTGCCCTCAGCCGCCCGTCGCGGCCCTGCCCTGCCGCCACCCGTCGCGGCCCTGCCCTCAGCCGCTCGTCGCGGCCCTGCTCTACCGCCGCCCCGTCGCGGCCCTGCCCTGCAGCCGCCTTGTCGCGGCCCTGCCCTGCTGCCGCCCCGTCGCGGCCCTGCTCTGCCGCCGCCTCGTCGCGGCCCTGCCCTACAGCCGCCCCGTTGCGGCCCTGACCTAACCGCCCGTCGCGGCCCTGCCCTGCACCCGCCCCTGGTAAGCGCCCGCCCTGCTAAGCGCACCGCCGCGCCCGCCTGCCTGCCGCGCCGCGCCGCCCAGCTGAGCCGCGCCGCCCAGCCGAGCCGCGCCGCCCAGCCGAGCCGCGCCGCCCTGCCGAGCCGCACCGCTCTACTGGACCGCGCCGCCCTGCCCTACTGCGCTGCGCTGCCCTCCCCGCGCTCCTCCTGCTGTTCCTGCTGCTACTGCTGCTACTGCTAATACTGCTGCTACTGCTGCCATGGCTAGCCCTACTGTTCTTACCTTTGATGCTGAGGGCCGTGCGGTCGATTTCGACGTTTGGGTAGATGACCTGCAGCTCTTTCTTCAGTGCGACTCTAGGGACGGAGTCTCGCTTTTCGATCACACGTCCGGCGCGTCAATTGCACCTGCTGCCACTGCTGACAGTACGGTTCGCTCGCAGTGGACTACTCGTGACGCTGTTGCTCGTCTTGTTGTTCGTAGTCACCTGCCGTCTGCTGAGCGCGCGCACTTTGGCCAGTACAAGACTGCTAAGTCTTTGTATGACGCTGTCGTAGCGCGCTACTCCTCCTCTGCCACTGCTGCCCTCAGCCGCCTCATGCTGCCGTACTTGTTCCCTGACCTGGCCGCCTTTGCCATAGTCGCTAACCTCATCACTCACCTCCGCACTAGTGACACCCGCTACCGCGCATCGCTTCCCTCCGAGTTTTGCGCCAAGAACCCCCCCCCCCCATGTACATCACCCTCTTCTACCTCGTCACCCGTCTCCCTGACTCTCTTCGCTCAGTCAGGGACCACTTTCTCTCCCTTTGCCCCACCGAGCTCACCGTCGACCTGCTCGAGGAGCGCCTCACTGCAGCTGAGACTAGCATAGTCGCTGTAAGAGCTTCTCACGGCGACCCTCGCGCCCCTTTCTTTGAGGGGTGTTCCCCCGTTCCCCTTTTGCCCTCTGTTGCTTCTGCTGCTGCTGTCGACCTCGTTGGCACCGAGGAGGTCGGGGCTGCGTCTGCTCCTAGTGGGAGGCGCCGCAGCGGCAAGGGCAAGGGGGGCAAGGGTGGTGGAGGGGACGGCGGGGGCGGCGGTGGTGGCGGTGGAGGAGGAGGAGGGGGTGGGGGTGGAGGTGGGGGTGGTGGCGGGAGTGGGGGCGTCGGTGGCGGCGGTGGAGGTGGTGGAGGCAGCGGCAGCGGCAGTGGGGGTGGCGGCGGTGGTGCTGGTCGGGGTGGAGCCGCGCAGCGTGGAGGCTTTGGCGGTAGCCAGCGACAGCAGCAGCCGCGTTCCCGTGAGGCCCCGTCGCCCCAGCAGCTTCGTGAGTGGTACGCTGGGTGTGGGAGGTGTGGGGGTGCTGGTCCCTGCGCTTACGTTCTCCGCACCGGCGAGCGCCGTGGGGAGACGTGCGGGCTGCCACACACGATGCAGCGCTGCTTCGGTCGCCTGTCTGACGCCTGGCGCGCACAGTTTCCTGACGCCAGTGAGCTCCCTCGTTGGGCTGATCTGCTTAGGTATGGTGTTGCTATCTTTGATCTTGATTTCGATGCTATCCTTGCTGCCATGTATGCTTTGACTATTAGTGCTGAGGGTGACTGTTACCTGTGTGTTCCCCCAGACCCAGGTATAGAGGCTGTTGCTCTAGGTGCTAGTGAGTCTGCTGCTCCAGGTGCTAGTGAGTCTGCTCTCTCTGGTACTGCGCCTGCTGAGGCCTTGGACACCTTCACGCTTGACTCAGGTGCTTCCCGCTCCTTCTTTCGCGACAGCACCACACTCACGCCGCTCAGTAGGCCGGTTGCAGTCTCCCTGGCGGACCCCTCTGGGGGGCCAGTCCTTGCGCACTCCTCCACGGTTCTGCCGTTTCCGGCGGCCCCGTCTGGCTCACTGTCGGGTCTTCACCTCCCCTTGTTCTCTACGAACTTGGTGAGTGGAGCTGACCTCCAGGACGTGTGGGTTGACCAGTTCACTCCTGGAGGTCAGCGTGTGACCCACTGTACGTGTACTCGGACGGGCCGCCACCTAGCACCGTTCACCCGTCGGCCTGGGTCGAGCCTGTATACACTGACTAGTGAGTCTCCTCCGGTTGCTGAGTCTGGTCAGATAGCCGCGTCTGGTCAGGTGATTGCTGCTGCGTCCACGTCTGGTCCGGAGTCTGCCCCCTTCTCGTGTCGTCTCCTGTCACACCAGACTCTCCTCTGGCACCACCGCCTTGGTCACCCCTCCCTGCCTCGTCTCCGAGGTATGGCCTCCCGTACCCTTGTCTCTGGTCTCCCCCGGTCTCTCCCTCCTTTCCCACCGGGGTTTGCCCCAACCTGCGTTCCTTGCGTCGAGGGACGGCAGCGCGCCGCTCCTCACTCCTCCGAGTTCCCTCCGACGGAGGCTCCCCTGTAGACTCTCCACATGGACGTGTGGGGCCCAGCCCGCGTCTGTGGACAGGGTCACGAGCGTTACTTACTGCTGGTCGTTGACGACTACTCGCGTTACACCACAGTCTTCCCCTTGCGCCGCCAGGGTGAGGTCACTGAGGTGTTGATCACCTGGATCCGCGCTGCCCGTCGCCAGCTCAGCGAGAGTTTCGGCTCGGACCTTCCTGTTCTGCGTCTGCACTCCGACAGAGGTGGTGAGTTTTCCTCCGACCTTCTGCGGGCCTTCTGTCGTGCGGAGGGCATCCGCCAGACGTTCACGCTTCCGGCCTCCCCACAGCAAAATGGGATTGCTGAGCGCCGTGCCTGGGGATCTCGAGCTTTTGTCCGCGATTCTTCCGCGGACAAGCTGTCCTCCCGTGCTGTTCCCTGCGTCTTCCTTGGCTTCCCCCCTGACGCGCCTGGTTGGCAGTTTTACCACCCCACCTCGCGTCGTGTTCTGTCCTCTCAGGATGTCACGTTTGACGAGTCGGTTCCTTACTACCATCTCTTTCCCTACCGCACTGCCCCTCTCCCCCCCCCCGCCGCTCTTCCTAGCACCAGGTCCTGATCCGGTAGACCCCCTCCCCCCTCAGGGTCCTGCCCCCTCAGGTGTGTCCCAGGTAGACCCTGTCGAGCCTGTCGAGGTAGCTGTCGATTCTGGTGCTGCTAGGGGTGCTGAGCCTGCGGGTGCGGGGCCTGGGGGTGCTGAGCCTGAGCGTGCGGAGCCTGGGGGTGCTGAGCCTGGGGTTGCTGAGTCTGAGGGTGCGGAGCCTAGGGGTGCTGAGCCTGAGCGTGCGGAGCCTGGGGGTGCTGAGCCTGGAGGTGCTGAGTCTGGGGGTGCTGAGTCTGGGGGTGCTGAGCCTGGGGGTGCTGAGCCTGAGGGTGCTGCGCGTGGAGGTACTTTGTCCTCTGGAGGTCCTCCGGGTGTCTTGTCACGGCGGGAGCCACTCTCTCCACCGTAGCTGCGAGAGTGGTTTTCTCGGCGCTGGAGCCGTGCTGCTGGAGCTGGGGGGCCTACCGCTGGAGGTGCTGCTAGAGCTGGAGGTTGTGCTGGTGCTGGAGCTGCTGGAGGTGCTGGAGCCGCTGGTCCCGGAGGTGCTCGTACTGGAGGTACTGGAGCTGCTGGAGCTGGAGGTGTTGCTGGAGCTGGAGCTGCTGGAGGTCCTGCTGGTGCTAGAGCTGCCGGAGGTGCTCGTACTGGAGGTACTGGAGCTACTGGAGCTGGTGGTGCTGCAGGAGTTGGAGTTGGAGGCGCTGGAGCTGTTGCTGCTGGAGGTGCTGCTGGAGCTGGAGCTGCAGGAGGTGCTGGAGCTGGTGGTGCTGCGGGAGTTGGAGCTGGAGACCCTGGAGCTGGGGGTACTGGTGCTGTATCTGCTGGTTCTGGAGGCGCTGCGCGGCAGCGGCCGTACTTCGTTCCACTCCTTCAGCAGGTTCTTGGCCTCCCGCCTTCTACTGGTCCTACTCCTCCCTTACTGTGTCCACCGCCTGACCAGTCGCAGTCGCAGTTACAGCTAGCCTCTCCACTGCCTGGTCCTTCTCCTTACTCTGGCCCGACTAGAGGTCTTACGGAGCTCGTGAGCCTGAGTCTCGTCCTGCGTCGCTTGTTCGCACTGTTTGCACTGGTCGTCGTGTTCCGCGTCAGCGTCCTCCCCCTGTCCCAGGCACGCACCAGATGGCACTTCGTCCTTCCACTGCTCCACAGCGTGTCCCTCTGCCGTCTCCTCCTGCGTCCTCTCTTCCTGACGTCCCTGACCCGCCGTCAGACCTTGCTCGTGCTGCCAGTCCTACTATCACTCGTCTTCTAGCTACTGCTGTCACTGACCCTTCGTTTGCGTCCTCTGCTGCGTCTGCCCTAGTTGCTGAGCTTGTTGACTTTGCTGCCGCCTGTCGTCTAGACTACGCCGCTAGTCTTGTTGCTGAGTCCGAGTCTGTCTGTCCTCCGTCCGTTGGGGGTGAGTGTGCTCTTGGCACGGACGTCCTTGAGGACAGGCAGGAGGACTTTGAGTGTTTTGCAGCTGCTGTACCTCATCTCGTGTCCATGCTGATTGCACCTGAGGGAGACCCGGATGCACCAGACATCCCGACCCCGCGCTCTTACGCAGAGGCGATAGAGGGTCCCTACTCCTCTCAGTGGCAGACAGCCATGGACGCAGAGATGGCATCCTGGAAGTCCACAGGCACTTACGTCGACGAGGTTCCCCCACCTGGGGCGAACATCGTCAGTGGCATGTGGATTTTCAGGGTGAAGCGGCCGCCGGGTTCTCCGCCTGTCTTCAAGGCGCGTTACGTTGCACGAGGCTTCAGTCAGCGACAGAGAGTTGTGTCAAACATTATATATGTTGTGTTAGTTTAGGCTACAGTGGGTTAGCCTATAGGGAGTACACAATTCTAGGGTTAGGTACTTGTACTCTTTTCATTGCTAGTTCATTCATTCCTGTTCAATGATTCCAACATGGTATCAGAGCGAGTCCTTCCTAGGACCGAAATTTTCTAAGGGCCCACCACTACGTAACTACCTACCTACCTACCTACCCGTGCCCTAGGGCGCCTCGGCGTGTCACGCCCCTAGAGGCCCCTCTTGACGGCCCCGCGCTAGCCCCGTTCAGGCCCCGTCGGCCCCTTTAAGGCCCCGTTCAGGCCCCGCGCTAGCCCCGTTTAGGCCCCGTCGGCCCCGTTTCAGGCCCCGTCGGCCCCGCGCTAGCCCCTCTCAGGCCCCGTCGGCCCGCGCTAGCCCCGTTTCAGGCCCCGTCGGCCCGCGCTAGCCCCGTTTCAGGCCCCGTAGGCCCCGCGCTAGCCCCTCTCAGGCCCCGTCGGCCCCGCGCTAGCCCCATTCAGGCCCCGATCGGGCCCGCGCTAGCCCCGTTTCAGGCCCCTTCGGCCCCGTTTCAGGCCCCGTCGGCCCCGCGCTAGCCCCGTTCAGGCCCCGTCGGCCCCTTGCTAGCCCCGTCAAGGCCCCGTTTGGCCCCGCACTAGCCCCGCTCAGGCCACGATCGGCCCCGCGCTCGCCCCTCTAGGGCCCCAACCGGCCCCGTGCCTACCTCGCCGACCCGTGCCCACCACCCAGAGGCCCCGGGCGGCCCGTTCCCGCCGCAGCACAAGAGGGAGAGCGGGCGGCCCGTCCCCGCCGTGACCTGAGCCGAGCCGCGCGCCCCGAGCCGAGCCGCGCCACCCAGCCGAGCCGCGACCCGACCTGAACCGAGCCGCGCCGCCCTGCCCTACCTGGTTCGTCCTACCTGCTTCTCCTACCGCTACTGCTGCTATTTCTACTGTTCCTATGGCTAGCCCACAGGTTCTCGTGTTCGATGCTGAGGGCCGCCCTGTGAAGTTTGACACCTGGCTCGATGACCTGCACCTCTACCTACAGCTCACAGCCAAGGATGACATCTCACTGTACGATCACGCCCTAGGCCTTGTCACTGCCCCTGCTGCTACTGCTGACAGCACTGCTCGCTCACAGTGGCAGACTCGTGATGCCCACGCTCGCTTCGCCATTCGCAACTCCCTGCCGATAGACGAACGCGAGCACTTTGGTCACCACAAGACTGCACCGGCACTGTACACAGCTGTAGTTGCTCGCTACTCCTCACCTGCCTCTGCCGCACTAGGCCGTCTCTCCCTCCCCTACCTGTTTCCCGACCTGGCCTCCTTTCACACAGTCGCTGACCTCATCACGCACCTCCGTACTAGTGAGGCCCGCTTCCGTGCCGCCATGCCTGCTGAGTTCCTTGCCACGCACCCCCCTCCACTCTGGCTCACTCTCTATCACCTAGTCACCCGCCTCCCTGACACACTGCGTGCTGTCAGGGACCACTTCCTAGCTCGTTGCCCCACTGAGCTCACCATTGCCCTCCTCGAGAAGGAGCTACTTGCAGCTGAGGCTAGCATAGTCGCTGTAGGTGCCTCTCGTGGCGACCCCCGTACCCCGTTCTTTGAGGGGTATTCTCCTTCCCCCCTTCTTCCCTCTGTCGCCTCTGCTGCTGCTGTCGACCTTCTTGGTACTGAGAAGGTCGGCGCTGCGTCTGCCTCGAGCGGACGCCGCAGCGGCAAGGGCAAAGGGGGCAAGGGTAGTGGCGGTGACGGCGGGGGAGGCGGCGGTGGGGGCGGTGGAGGCAGTGGGGGTGGTGGCTCGGCTGGAGGGGCGAGTGGTAGCGGTGGGGGTGGTGGCGGCAGCGCCGGGGGAGGTGGCAGGAGTGGAGGCGGCGGTTGGGGTGGCGGTGGACGAGGCGGCGGCAGGGGTTGGGGTGGTCGAGGAGGTGGCAGCGGTGGTGGTGGCTGTGGAGGCGCTGGCGGTGGCCAGGGCCAGCAGCACACTCTCTCGCCCCAGGAGGTCCGTGAGTGGTACTCTCAGCACGGGGGTGGGGGTGGTCTTAGCTGCACGTACGTCATTCGCACTGGTGACCGCACTGGTCAGCAGTGTGGACCACCGCACGCCACACAGCGCTGCTTCTCTCGTCTCGACGACGCTTGGCGTGTTCAGTTCCCTCAGGCCACTGAGCTGCCCCGCTGGCTTGATCTCCTGAAGAAGGGGATTGATATCTATGCTCTAGACTTTGATGCTATTCTATCTGCCATGTATGTGATGTCTACTAGTGGAGAGGGTGCTGAGTACTTGTGTGTGCCGCCCGACCCGGGCATTAGGGCCAGTGCGTCTGCCTCCTCTCTCCTTGGTCCTGCTCCTTACACTGGTCCGACTGGAGGTCTTACTGAGCGGCGTGAGCCTGCGTCTCGTCCTGCGTCGCCTGAGTCTCATCCTGGGTCGCCTGTCCGCACTGCTCTCTCTAGTCGTCGAGTCCAGCGTCAGCGTCTTCCTGCTGTCCCAGGCACTCACCGGATGGCGCTTCGTCCGTCCACTGCTCCACAGCGTGTCCCACTGCCGTCTCCTCCTGCTTCCTCTCTTCCTGCTCTTCCTGACCCTGGGTCAGACTCTCTTCGTGCTACCAGTCCTGCTGTCACGCGTCTCCTGGCCACTGTTGTCACTGACCCTTCCTTTGAGTCTGCTGCTGCGTCTGCCTTAGTTGCTGAGCTTGTCGACTTTGCTGCTCGCTGTCGTCTAGACTACGCTGCTAGCCTAGTTGCTGAGTCTGAGTCTGTCTGTCCTCCGTCCGTCGGGGGTGAGTGTGCTCTTGGCACAGACGTCCTTGAGGACAGGCAGGAGGAGTTCCAGTGCTTTGCTGCCGCTTTGCCCCATCTCGTGTCCATGCTTGTTGCCCCTGAGGGAGACCCGGATGCACCAGACATCCCGACCCCACGCTCTTACGCAGAGGCGATGGCCGGTCCCTACTCCTCTCAGTGGCAGTCAGCCATGGACACAGAGATGGCTTCCTGGAAGTCCACAGGCACCTACGTCGACGAGGTTCCCCCGCCTGGGGCGAACATCGTCAGTGGCATGTGGATTTTCAGGGTGAAGCGGCCGCCGGGTTCTCCGCCTGTCTTCAAGGCGCGTTACGTTGCACGAGGCTTCAGTCAGCGCGAGGGAGTTGACTTCTTCCAGACCTTCTCCCCGACCCCGAAGATGACCACTCTTCAGGTTCTGCTGCACGTCGCCGCTCAGCGTGACTACGAGCTCCACTCGCTTGACTTCAGCACTGCTTTCCTGCAGGGCAGCCTGCACGAGGAGATCTGGCTGCGCCGTCCACCTGGCTTCACTGGGTCGTTCCCTCCTGGTACCCAGTGGAGCCTCCGACGGCCAGTCTACGGTCTCCGCCAGGCGCCTCGTGAGTGGCACGACACACTGAGGACTACGCTTGCGGCTCTTGGGTTCGCGCCTTCTACTGCTGACCCGTCGCTGTTTCTACGCACCGACACCTCACTGCCGCCGTTCTACGTCCTTGTGTACGTCGACGACTTGGTCTTTGCTACTGCTGACACTGTGGCACTCGCCCACGTGAAGTCGGAGCTGCAGAAGAGACACACGTGCACAGACCTGGGTGAACTGACAAGCTATCTTGGCTTGCGGATCACCCGGGACAGAGCACGCCGCACCATCACCTTGACTCAGTCACACATGGTGCAGCAGGTCCTTCAGCGCTTCCGCTTCACGTACTCCTCGCCTCAGCCCACTCCTCTGCCTACCGGTCACTCGCTCTCAGCTCTGCCTTCGGATGAGTCCGTAGAGCCGAGTGGCCCGTATCCAGAGCTTGTGGGTTGCCTCATGTACCTGATGACCTGCACTCGACCAGACCTTGCATACCCTCTCAGCATTCTTGCACGCTATGTCGCTCCCGGCCGTCACCGGAAGGAGCACATGGATGCAGCTAAGAGGGTGTTGCGCTACTTGTGCAGTACGTCGGGCATGGGGCTAGTGCTTGGAGGGCGAGTCCCAGTTGTTCTCACTGGGCACTCAGACGCTTCTTGGGCAGACGACCAGGCTACTCAGCGGTCGTCTCAGGGTTACTCCTTCAGTCTTGGCTCTGGTTCTGTTTCTTGGCGTTCTACTCGCTCTTCTTCTGTTCTCAGCTCCAGTTGTGAGGCTGAGATCTACGCCACAGCCATGGCGGCCCAGGAGCTACGCTGGCTCACCTACTTGCTGACCGACCTTGGAGAGCAGCCTCGTTCTCCTCCAGTGCTGTACGTCGACAACAAGGCAGCCATTGCCTTGTGTGAGGAGCACAGACTGGAGCACAGAACGAAGCACATTGCTCTGCGTTACTTCCTCGCTCGAGAGCTGCAGCAGCGTGGTCAGCTTCGCCTGCGTTACGTGGCCTCTGAGGCCAACACTGCTGATGTGTTCACCAAGGCGCTTCAGCCTTGTGACCATCAGCGCTTTTGCACTCTTCTAGGCCTTGTGCCTACTGGACCTCACTTGCTTACTTCTTGAGTCTGTTGTACTGTGATCTCTATATATAAACCTGCATGTGAACTGGTCTTGTGACCACTTGCTTGTGCTCGGAATTTGTGTGGTATCCTTGAGATCCACCCTGAGCTTGTTTTGCCTTGCTTTGCCTTGACTGGTCTTGTGACCCCTAGTTCTCCCCACTTTGCCTATGGGGGTGTGTCAAACATTATATATGTTGTGTTAGTTTAGGCTACAGTGGGTTAGCCTATAGGGGGTACACAATTCTAGGGTTAGGTACTTGTACTCTTTTCATTGCTAGTTCATTCATTCCTGTTCAATGATTCCAACAAGTTGACTTCTTCCAGACCTTCTCCCCTACCCCGAAGATGACCACTCTTCGGGTTCTGTTGCACGTCGCCGCTCAGCGTGACTACGAGCTTCACTCTCTTGACTTCAGCACTGCCTTCCTACAGGGCAGCCTGCACGAGGATATCTGGCTGCGCCGCCCACCTGGCTTCACTGGGTCGTTTCCTGCAGGTACCCAGTGGAGCCTCCGGCGGCCAGTCTACGGTCTCCGCCAGGCGCCTCGCGAGTGGCACGACACACTGAGCACGACGCTTGCGGCTCTTGGGTTTACTCCTTCGACTGCTGACCCGTCGATGTTTCTACGCACCGACACTTCGCTGCCGCCGTTCTACATCCTCGTGTACGTCGACGACTTGGTCTTTGCCACTGTTGACACTGCCGGACTGGCCCACGTGAAGTCGGAGCTGCAGAAGAGACACACGTGCACAGACCTGGGTGAGTTGCGCAGCTATCTTGGCTTGCAGATCACCCGGGACAGAGCACGGCGCACCATTATCTTGACTCAGTCACACATGGTGCAGCAGGTCCTTCAGCGCTTCGGCTTCGAGTACTCCTCGCCACAGGCCACTCCTCTGCCTACCGGTCACTCGCTCTCAGCTCTGCCTTCGGATGAGTCCGTAGAGCCGAGTGGCCCGTATCCAGAGCTTGTGGGCTGCCTCATGTACCTGATGACCTGCACTTGACCTGACCTTAAACGAAGCACATCGCTCTGCGCTACTTCCTTGCTCGAGAGTTGCAGCAGCGTGGTGAGCTTCGTCTTGTTTACGTGGCCTCTCTGGCCAACACTGCTGATGTCTTCACCAAGGCACTTCAGCCTTGTGATCATCAGCGTTTCTGTACTGTTCTAGGCCTTGTGCCTACTTGGCCTCACTTGCTCACTTCTTGACTTTGCTTGTACTGTGATCTATATACATATACCTGCATGCTTACACTAGCTAGGTTGTGATCACTGTAC